>JAWQRP010004074.1:0-12382 GCA_033557875.1 Quadriops clusia
TGTCCCAACAGTATATATGCGGAACCATTCTTTCTGTAAATTGAAACATATAATTGAAATATAAATTGCAAATAGGGTTATTCCTGCCAAGTTATTAGTTTTATTCCATCCCCTACCTCCAACTAGTTCATGTACTAGTCAAATGATCAGAACTTCTTAAACAAATTGCGCAGTACATAAATATTGATAAACTGTTGATGAACTTACCTGCGTAACTAATTATAGCCACTGGATAAGAGGCCCAACTCTTATCGGGAGCTTTCTCTTTCTTTACCCAGGTTTCCACATTTTCCTCGTCAAGAAAATAACAAAACGTCCTACCACCTTCTTCGAACAGCCATGAAGTCAAAATTAAGTCAACTGACTTTAATGAATTGACTTTCGAATTAATAAATTCAACGATTACAAATTTATTAGCCATTATATGATAGACACGTCTAAACTTCGCTACGTCAAACAACTAATAAAGTGAGCAAAACTGGTCCCACAGTTATACGTACTTACTTACACCATACCAAAAAATTACATTGCAATAGAAAAATATACAAGGGTAGATAGTTTTTCGTGTTTGTGTAATCGCCTTTGCCGAAGCTCGCTCGTTGAAGAGGCGGCATAAACTAATCGCGGAAACGATAAAAAAACTTAGAATGTTTGTTCTCACGAGAACAGGATGAAACGAATAAATACACGGGCCTTATTCGACGCGATTTATATCAAGCATTTAATATAATTTATCTATACGGTTTACATATTTGTAAATACCACAGCATACATCACAATATTACTAAACAATATTAAAACGTATTAATGTTGAACGTAAAAATAATTGGAAGAGATAAGGATTTATTAATTCGATTTTGTAAATATCACAATTTTTTAATTATTACATATAAAGTTTGAATTGTTAGACACAGTAATCACCTGAGACTATGGTGCTATTATTAATAAAAAAATTACAGAGTTTGTTCGGCGCCCAAAGAGCTGCAAAAAGTTCTATAATAACATTTTCTTCCATCTCTGGTAGTTTTTGCACAAGCGAAAATTACAACTTTTGTGCTGCACTCATAGGAATACAAAAAGTGCCCATATAATTTTCGTCTGATATCTCGTGAAGTTTTCGCGCACACGCACATCAAATTGTAAAACTACATTTGTGATGATCTTTATTTTTTTTCATTATTTAACTCCTCTGATGAGAGAGTAGCTATAAGGCAGCCAGCCACGATTTACTGGTTCGAGACTGAACCAAGCTTGGCCCAATATTGAACAGCCAGAGTTAGCCAAGGCTCGGTCGACCGAGACTGAACCACGCTTGGCCCAATATTGAACAGCCAGGGTTAGCCAAGGCTCGGTTGACTGAGACTGAACCAGGCTTGGCCCAATATTGAACAGCCAGAGTTAGCGAAGGCTCGGTTCACCGAGACTGCACCAGGCTTGGCCCAATATTAAACAGCCAGAGTTAGCCAAGGCTTGGTCGACCGAGACTGCACCAGGCTTGGCCCAATATTGAACAGCCAGGGTTAGCCAAGGCTCGGTTGACTGAGACTGAACCAGGCTTGGCCCAATATTGAACAGCCAGAGTTAGCCAAGGCTCGATTAGCCGAGACTGAACCAGTCTTGGCCCAATATTGAACAGCCAGAGTTAGCCAAGGCTCGGTTGACCGAGACTCAACCAGGCTTGGCCCAATGTTGAACAGACAGAGTTAGCCAAGGCTCGGTTGACCGAGACTGAACCAGTCTTGGCCCATTATTGAACAGCCAGAGTTAGCCAAGGCTCGGTTGACCGAGACTGCACCAGTCTTGGCCCAATATTGAACAGCCAGAGTTAGCCAAGGCTCGGTTGACCGAGACTCAACCAGGCTTGGCCCAATATTGGACACCCAAGGCTCGGTTAGCCGAGACTGAACCAGGCTTGGCCCAATATTGGGCGGCCAGAGTTAGCCCAAGGCTCGATTCCCCAAGACTTAACCAGGCTTGGCCCACTATTGGGCTACCAAGGCCTGGTCAACCAGGGTTGGGCCAAGATTGACCCCGTTGTCAAGCCTGGCAATATCCTACATGGGTAGTGGGTCGTCATGTTAACACAAAAAATGATTAACCACTACAAGATTTTATGAAATTGCTCAGTTAACAATAATATATCTTACCACGCAATTTATTCTGGAGCAATATTGTTGTTCCACCAACTAGATCTTGTCTTAATTTTGCTAAAGTTTCATTAAATAATTATTATCAAATAATTTTCATCTACAATAAAATTAATCTATGTCTATATTGAGAATGTAATTGTTGAGCACTTTAGCCTCAAAATGCTGTGGGATTGAGTGAAAATTTCGGTTCAAATTGACAATAGAAGTCAAAGAAAATCACCATGTAAGTTTGTATTTCTTTATTAAAGTATTTGGTGGTAGTAATTTGTTGTTTAATAATTTTTACAGAGCAGATGAATATAACTAATACAATTTAATACAAAGAAAAAGTTTATTGATCATAATTTAACGAAAATAATATTTTGGGTTTAATCAAAGTTATTGAATGATGAGAATGCGAGGATTATAATAACCCTGAAAAATGTAAAATAAGTATTAACCACGGTATAATTATAATTAAAAACTATTCATTAATTTTAATTTTATTCCATTACAAGTGATAGATTAATATTGAAAAAATAAATAAATTTATTACTTATTAGCGCGTTCGCCAAGTCGTCACTTGGACACAGTGCGAAGGCTCGTTTAATTAAATTTTTATACAAGAGAGGAGGCGCTGATAAATTAAGGAGGAGCAAATAGATAGTAAGAGGGTAATTACGAGAGTGTGAGCATTAATAGGAACGTCCCGACGCGTCGCAGGGAAATGCATATTATATAATAATTAATCACCATTGTGGGCGAATACGATCAAAAGTTGTTTGCGACGAATTTTTCCGGCAACTAGAACGGGGGAATCATTTATAAATTCCCGTTACAATGTGCACATTGTCGGGGAGGGCAAGAAAATCCCCTTTAAATACAAGGAGAGAAAAAATGGCCGTCGAGCGAGACACGAAATTGATGCTCTCTGGGAGTATTGTAATTTGCACCTACTCACGATGGCTCTCCGAATATAAGGCTCCTCTTCTTCCAGCAGCTCGCCTCAGAAAAGAACACAGCGTTCCCTTTTGATGGCGAAAATAATTAATAACTCGCTGAAGGAGCCTTCCTTCTCTTGCTTGCTAATCGAACTCTGTACAATCGCCTCCTATGATTAATGATGGCCAACTGCCCTCCCGTGTTTTATATCCGCGTATATTCGTTTCCAAGGCACCCGCGATATTGAGCAATCTTACGCCGTTCTCATATTAGAGCCATTACGCACGTGGCGCCCTCTCATCAGGTACTCGCAGGCCCGAGATTACCGATGCCCGACTTTAAATTACTCGATTGTGTTTCAATACATCTAAATGACGTCTTGCACATTGATTGCAACTTATTGAACATATATACAGGGTGTATCATTCTCAGTGGATCGAAGTTTATAATAGATTTATGAACGGCTATACTCCTCCTCTCCCCCGAGATTTGGGACACCCTGTATATCCGTAGGTACATATTTGAATATGTGCATACGTAAAACTTCGAAATGGTTTTGAAGATTAAATTGGATAAATAAAAAGCGGCTTTAAGCAAAGAAGGTTCTGGGTAAAATAAAAACATTGTGCATTATTGAAAAGATTCGAATTATTTAGTAAAGCACCGCCCCAAAAGTCCAATCAAATATTATTTTTACCATCGCCGCTTGGTTTTAATACATCAGCCCGGCCGAATGCGGGTTATTAGCATTGATAATATTTGTCCGTTCTCCATTTAATTATTTCAACATTAGAATGACTACGAATCAATCATTTTTTTGACAAGCTGAAATATATAGCCACTCGAGAAATTAAAGTGAAAAAAGAGTAAACGAGAAAGTGACTGCTTTAATCGGCCTTCCTCGAAAGCTTAATGGCCTTATTACTTAGAGTAATTACGATCGAATTGATTTCGCAGTATATGCGAGGCGACACAACTTGCTTTATGCATCTTGCTCTCTTGACGCTTCCAATGCACACGCTAGCTGTAAATTGGGTGTCTTTTGAACGCGAGCCAAATTTCTGAAATACCTACGTGAGCATGTAGGTATACATACTAGGTTATATTGATAAATAGCTGGTGGTGTAGCAACTTAATCAGCTCTCAAGTATGTTTACTGCAAAAATTAGTTTGAACGATGCAACTTCATCGTTGGCTGTGAAAACAAACATCCCTTTGGTGAGAAACAAACGGATAAAATCGTTACGAGTTGTGTCGTCTTTGGCAGCGTTATGTTCTGTGCTATCTCGAGTGTTTCGTATTCTCAGAGTGGCCTGAATTCAGCAGGTGAACCGAAGTGCAAAACGGGAGACGGGCGGGCCCCAGGTGGTTCAAGGACGGCCGTGGCCGTGCGTGACCTACGCCAAGAAGATCGTCGGTCGCAACTCCACTTGGACTCAAGTCACGATCTCCAAAGTCAACTTTTTGCGCTTCTCGGCGACCGTTGGAGTCTTATGCGCTCGCGAACGCCTCGTAACAGTGGTTGGGGCCCGACTATATAAACTTATTTCGCCGTCTAAATTTAAAATCCGCTTGTAAAATTATCAACCTTTTATAATTAGGCACACATTAAAACTAATTACTGCTATTAGAATTAGAACATTTGTTGCCGGCACTGACAGTAGTAAAAAGACACAATGGGGTAATAATACACAAGTGGCGTAATTTCGTTTTACCATGTATAAGTTTGACTATGTGGTTTTGTCCTTCAATATAAGTATACGTTACATCAATGGGTAAAGTAAAGAACCCAGCGAAAACTATTAATGAGGAAGTTTATAAAATCACTGTTCCATATGTGTAATTGTAAATAAAATATTTTTTTTATCGTTGTATGGATGTCATGAAAATTAGTAGAAAGTCGTAGCGAAGGGATATAATCGTTAGGTAGTAAAAATCATGAGCATGTTAAACTAGTGTTTTCTAGGTAGGACCTCTAATTAATAATTTCAATATTAATTGTTTGTTTAACAAATTAGATCACACATGTGCCTCAGATTGGAGATTGCTTACATTAATACACGGGTAAACTAATAGGTAGATAATTAGCTATATTTCTTCCATATTTTCTAAGTGCACATATTAATTTTTTCTTATATTTATACATATTTTTAAGGAGGACAATCAACGGAAAATGTGTTATTAACCTCAATGGTTTTGTATTCCCTTTCTTAATAACCAAGAGCTGCCTAAATTGTTTTAAAATGTATAACACTAGAGCATTCCAGATTTGTTTGTTTGTATGTTCTAAATAGAATACTGTTCCATTATTGTT
This sequence comes from Quadriops clusia, assembly GCA_033557875.1. Lineage (NCBI taxonomy): Eukaryota > Metazoa > Arthropoda > Insecta > Coleoptera > Hydrophilidae > Quadriops > Quadriops clusia. Next base: position 5,386 of record JAWQRP010004074.1, read on the forward strand.
ATGAATATTCAAATATTTTATAGGTACCTAATTTTTTTCTCGATTACTTTAAGTATTAACCATAATCATATTTATTACATTATAAATATTGAATGCCATTGCCCAGACTCACTGTTCCTTTTACATATTACATTGTGCATGGAATCCCTCTACATTTTGTGTGCCCACACTTCCAAAAGGACTGCCTAATTTGAATGAAATATTTTGTAACAACTAATTGTACATATAAATAAATACCTGTTCCTATTTTGTCCAGCGAGTGCAGTTGTTCGAAAAGAATTAAAATTCTATGTAGCCCTTTTCAAATTATTTTCTATATATGTAATCAATAATGCAACCACCTATTTCAGATGATCCACGCTTTGGTAGTGTTCTAGCCCGTATGAAACATGTACCTTTTTTGTATTTTAATTAAACATAATAAAATTGTATGTATTTAAAATCAATTTATGGTAAACAATTCTAGTAAATATTTTTAGCGTCGATAGTATATACGTAAATTTCACAGCATACACTATAGAAGTTTTGGATTAGTATACGCCCTTTGCTTTTAATTATACGTAAATTCCTTGCTGGTTGTATTCTTTAAGTGTTGATGATGTTCTAGCTCTAAACCACCATTGATTATCACAATTTCTTTCATTCTTATGTTAGAAAATTAAAATTGATTTTATGCAATTTGAACCATGTTATGGTTTCTTGAAACCATAAAATTAAAATTAAATTATTATTAAATTACGACTAACAGACCAAAGAAACCTAGACAACTTTTTCATACATCGACAACAGGTGGCAAATTTAAGTCGATAATATTTCTGCACTACAAGCCGATGGTCATGAACTGTCCTCAACTATATGAGTTTATGACCTCCCTTATTAATATTTAAGGAACAATATTACGTACAGGATATTATAGTCGAATTTATTTAGCCCAGAGAGACGTTTGATTTGAATAAGCAGTCCTCTTCCTTCTTGAACGAAGTGGAGTTGGAAAGGGACAGCACAACGGCAGCAGGGATCGAAGTGCACTACTCATTATCGCTAATTAACTCTTTACCCAGCGGTATTACGAATGCTAAACTAAACGGATAATTAACAACCTGCGCCCTCTCAGGCCGCTAATTTGTTAAATTAATACTTCTGGTCGGAATCACGTTCTCATAGTAATCAATGACCTTCCGCCGTCGCAAGCTATAAATTTAATTCGATCCCTTTCGCAACCGACACATTCGGCACGCACACCCCATTGCAGTTGGCTCTTTTAAATAATGGTAATGCCAATGGTAATACCACTTTTTAGCTTTCAAACGGGTAAAAGTTGTTAATCTACGGGTGTAAATTTTCAATGAATATGCTTTGAACACATTATGGGGAGGTGTCTGAATTGTTCACTGAGTGGAACTGAAAGATAATAAATATTGTAAAATATGTTTTAGTTTTTTTGACGCAACTTTGGTTAAAGTACATATAGTTAAACGAAGTATTTTTTAATTCAACTAATCCTGCGCTTAAAATCGTACCAATGATCTTGTGAGTTCCGCAGATATATTTTAAAATCCTTTTTGTTTCGTCAAATTGAAAACTAAAAGAATATTTTTATTGGACGTTGCATTACACGTTTGTACAAGGCATATTTAATTTCTTATCGGTATTTCGCTACATTTGTCTAAATTATCACTGATTATCACATGTACTATAATTCTAACGGAGGCTACATTTTAGTAAATGCAATGACGCCATGCTCAGCATGTGACAAGCTGAGTAAAACGTCTATTTGATATAAAGCATGCGCATTTAACGAAGGTAGTACAATTATTTTTAAACTTAAACATTTTAATGCTTTTTTTAAACCAACTTATCATTCAAAAAGATTTTATTCCATAAACTACTTAGGTTTGCTAATTCAAAAATATTGTACATATTTATTACGTGAAAATCAAGACTTTGAAAATCCATGCGCAAGAACAACATTTGGGACATTTAGTTTGAAACAGGGTGTACGTACCTGAAGTTAATTTAATAAAAAAACTTGAAACGTAAAGCATTCGCGCTACATCTTCCCCGGAAAGTATTTCAATTTGGGGGGCCTGTTAAGGTGGGGGGTTGAGGAGGAAGCAGCGGTAAAATATTGCAAACTAGCTTGGAAAGTTCGTTCGTAAAAATCAAGCCGTTAGAGAACGGAACTGATAACTCAATACCTAATCACATTTGGCCAATCTTAAGGCGGCATGATAGCGTCGCCGTCCGCCGCCGTCGATTTCGCGAAATGGGAAGTCGGTTTGATCCGCAACTTCCACTACAATAGGGAAAACTTCCTCCCCTAATAGTTCACCTTGTTAAGCCATGCATCACCAGCTTCGATCCGATCCTTCCAGATAATATAAATGCGCAGATCTCCCGACCAATAACTACAGTCGCCATCCTTCAACTAAATGGATGAATGATCGTAGTTTTTCCCGGGAAAACGGCCTCGCATAAAGGCGCTATGGGCTATGGCCTGCTTGGATCTGGGGCCGGAATATATGGAATACATCCTTTAGTTGCAAACTTATCGGTTTTATGTTATATACCCGGAAGTTGAACTATTTCTTAACTCCTAAACGTTTACGGCCGTTACATGGGTGTTCCAAGCGTTCAAACTTCCAAATGGTTCATGACGTTGCATGAAATAAAAGAAAGAGATATAAAAATTGAAAAAATAAGGTTATTATATAGGTACGCGTACATAATTACTTAATCGTATTTCATTATGTAATTATTAAATAAAATGAATGTAATACTGATATTATCCAAAACGATATGTTTACAAATCTATGTAAACTTGTGCACCTTTACTTATTAACTATTTGCTGGTAACAACATTTCAATTAATTTTTTTAAGTTTGTTTTCATTACAATGTAGGTCTCTTTGTAACAATTTAATTATTCAAACATCTAATGTTCGTTTTAATTATCTAAATACTGTTTTATAGGGTGGTAAATTCGTATTCAGAAAATATTAGTGGAGCTTAACACGCCGTCGTAGCGCGTCGTTGGCGTTCGACCCCGTGAAGAGAATACTTCGATAATTAGCAACAGCGGTGTCTATGTGTCTAATGGTTTTAATAAAAAGGAGTACATTTGTAAAGCCCCGGCAACTAATTACCAACAATCCTCCCGCCGGCCATAAAAAATCGTTTGCGTGCGGGGAAATACGCCCTTTCACTCAGCAATTCAAGTACAATGATACATTAATCATAAAGTGCCACATAGAGTCACATAAATATTAACACGCACTGCATTTTATTCATCAATCCATTTACTGTAGCTGCGCCAGGGACCTAGTGCAATGCACTTCCATGGTAATATGTGTACCAGCATGCGGCTGTCCTCTTCAATTCTTGACTCAAGTTAACGCTGTTCGGCGCAAGGATGAGCAAACTTATGTTTCGAATCGCCAAACTTAATATCCTCACCCGCACGAACTCAGCGTATAACTACGCTTAAAATTTGTTATTCTATTCCAGTCGCTGTTTTAGATTATTTATTTAATCTGTATAATAATAATAATAATAAATTTATATGCAACTATTATAGTAGATAATTGATGGGGAGATTTTACAATAGTTACTTTTTCAATTTAGTATTAGTAGCATATTGAACGTTTGCCAGGACAACCCTGCCGCCAATTTACAATGCACAGTCCTTTATTTGATGTCCATAACTCCGAAGCGAGCAGCTTACCGGGTTCCTTGCACATGTCAATTACAGTGACCAACATTACATCTATTTAACCTCCATAATTGATCTCAATTAGATGATTTCTTGAACCGCGCTAAATTTGTTCGGGCCCTGCCTGAATAAGCCGAGCTTATTTTTTCCCGACAAAAATTTACCTGTGCCGATAAGAGGCGGCAATAACAGCAGGAATGCCAGAAAGACCCTGCAAAGAAAACCACAATGATTGTGGAAATTGCTGTGAATTCTACGAGTCGCGTATTGATACCGCGAAGGTCTTTACACCTCAAACTGCCTTCGTATTTCCGATAGCGCCTTATCGGCCGGCCACAAACTACAATATCAAGCGATTAAAAATCGGTCGAATATGCGGAAAAACATCCTATGAAAATAAAGTTATCGACTGTAATAATTCGAAAACAAATTTGTTCTAGTTTTGACCGCGCGCCTCCGCCAATTATGCAGGTATAGGAATGTAACAAAGAAATAATTTTTCAAGTCAATCTTTAAATGCTGCGTTGGTCAACTAAATTAGGTTGCTTACAATAATAGGTAGGTACTCTCTTGGCAAAGCCGCTAGGCCGACCGGTTTCGTCAAATATTTCAGAATAGAAGCAGATTTTAAAAATATAAATTTGCAAATAGAAAACATCTCTTATCGTAAGTATGTAAATAATTTTCCGATAAGAGATGTTTTCTATTTACAAATTTATATTTTTATAATATGTTTCGAGTCCTGTATTTACTCTATCGTCAGTTATTTAGTAAGTTTTTGTAGAGGTTCTGAGGATGTCAATTATTTGTTCAAATCGACCAAATAAAGCTTTGCCAAGAATATATCGACTTACTTACTTAGTCAAGAAAAAAATGAAAAGTTCAAATTTAATTAACCGGTATTAAGCGAGAGCAATTGTATTTTTAATTTAACGTGCTTATTAGTACATTGGTATTAGAAAGGCAAAAGACCCAATTCCACGACGTCTCTTTATTATAAGGACTGTTTACTAAATTAGGTTAAATAGCCGAACGCAACAAAGAAGCCGAATTGATCGGTCGGCCGATATAAATTCATCGGTTCAATTATTTTTTCGTGTACTAAACCCCATTAGTGGAAGGACGATGGAAATGCAAGGGAATTATTGCTTACCCGTCCATCCCTTCTGGGCGACTGTCTGTCCTGAGTTTTGACCTCATCAGTCATGCTGTCGCTAAATGGTGACAATGGAATTATTATACTCTTGCAATCGATAGCAGTTGACGCTGCCGCGGTTCTAATTATTAGGACCATTTAATTGTGCCCTCGTAACCTACCTACTTGGATCATTTTAATATTTTTTCAGTATGAAAATAATAGCTACTTGCGTATGAACATGACACACGTTAGGTACTATTTTTAGTTTATTTCCAGAGCGTTCAAACTGCACAGGTATTGCAGGAATTCGTTAACGATGAGAGATTTTTCGCGTTTGATTTGTACGGCGATTCCCAGATAGCGGACGGCACGTGTAAGGTGGCCGGCGAACAGGAAGGGGAATTGAGATAATTCGGCGCCTGAACCGTGAGCACGGCGTCCCGACGCCGCAGAATTTACAGTCTGCACAGCATCTCGGCGGCCTTGCAAATCACTACACCCCCGAAATTCCGCCTCTGGCTGTACAGCCCTTATTATTAGTCTAATGGATTAATCCTATTATCCTGAGTACAGTATTGTTATGAAATTATTCATCTTCAATGGGCGATGCTTATCATTCATTTAGATTTCTTTCCCGTTTTCACTGGCGACGGCGGTTTAATGTTACGACTGCACCACCCAGCGAATTTGAATTGTAAAAATAAATTCGTCGACCCTCTTACAGTGCGTATGTATAATATAAATCTGCATGAAGGCTTGCTCTTTCCGACCTCCCGCTTGCTAATTTAAAATTATGACCGGCAAATTCTCCTTTCATTTATTTTACATGCAGTAACCAATAACGCAAATAAACATTTTATTTGAATCGACTCAAATTTATTGTTATTCATATCTCCGATTACGGTACACCCATATAGTTTTTTCAGTTTTTAGAGATATGTCAATGATTTTTTAAAATTTATCGTACCTAATAAGAAGGACGTTTTGACTTATATGTTACTTTCGGTTTGACCGGAAGTGATAAAAAATCTCTTATTTAAATAGGGAAATCAAACTTTTGTGTTGATATTCTTAATGTCCATGTTTAAACTGTGCTTATGAGTTCCAGTTATTGATATAAATTGATATCATCCCCAACAATTAGCTGATTAAAAAAATAAAACATTTTCCTTTTTCATTTAAAAAATATCGATTTCTTTAAATGGAAACCCCCGTGTACACCGAGATATTTAAAAACACTGTTTCATACGAACAAATTGATACCAATGTTGCCTATCTTTAAACATGGCAAAAAATAGAAATAAATTAAAAACCAAAGTTCAACGCGAATAAATACCACTGGCAGGCTGATGCAGTTCACATCATATTTAGTATTGAACTTATATTTTTAATTTTTCTGTTTTTTGCCATGTGTAAAGATAGGCAATATTGGTATCAATTTGTTCGTATGAGAGCAGCGCTATTAAATGTCTTGGTGTGCCGAGCCCCCCCCCCCCTTGCTTTTAAAAAATGAAAATAGAAAATTCTTTATTTTTTTAATTAACTAATTTTTGAGGATGATATCAATTTACATTAATAACTGGAACTTATCAGCACAGTTGAAACCGATTTTGAAGTCCCCATGTTAAAAAATAAAATTGAGAAAAATGTCAAACTGACATTTTCAAAATTGACTAATGACATTGTATTTGAATAATATCAGTGAGTATAGGAGTTTATATAGAGATCAAGAATATCAACAAAATAGTTGGGTTACCCTATTTATTTAAATAAGAGATTTTTTTGTCAGTTCCGGTCAAACCGGAAGTGAAATATAGTTCAAACCAGCTGTCTTGTTACGCACAATAAAGTGAAAGAAAATTATTGACACATTTCCAAAAATAAAAAAAATCTATAGGGGTGTGCCATAATTGGAGACCATCCGCTATTATTATTATTCATTTATATAGTAGGTACCTATTATTATAAATTTGATTATTATAAGGTAAATTGATTATTATAAGGTGAATTGATTATTATAAAGTAAGTTGAATATTATAAAGTAAGTTGAATATTATAAAGTAAGTTGAATATTATAAAGTAAGTTGAATATTATAAAGTAAGTTGAATATTATAAAGTAAGTTGAATATTCAACTTACTTTATAATA
>JAWQRP010004075.1:0-12382 GCA_033557875.1 Quadriops clusia
TTATTAACAGGCACATTCTTTCATTTACTTTTATTTCACGCTTAATAGGTTTTGTAAGCAACTGTTTACTACGTATATCTTGTTTGCATAATAAATGTCACTAATTTTGTTTGCCGAACGCCGCCTTTCTAGCACAGTTAACAGTCAATCCGTGGCGTAGTACTCATAATATCATTTAAAAAATTCTTATTTTAGTTTAAAGTGTGATGTTTTGTATTAATATTATTTTATTTAGTAGAGAAAAAGGAAGTAAACGAGTGACATTTAATATGAAACTGAATGTACATACTAATTATCAAATGTTTTGGTTTTGTCAATTATCACGTCTAATAAATCTACTGGCCTGAGGGTCTGAAACAAAATAACTAGAGATGCGTGCGTGCCGTTTAAGTGGACATAGTCTATAAAATAAAAAAATCCATAAATCAAGATTTTTTGCTTCAATATTGGTATAGTTGTACGCATAATCATTCCGGGAATTAGAATTAATAATAAAAGCACCTTGAAAACTATGTATTTTTAAAAGTTATGTGCCCTTGCGCGGAAACGAAATGTCACAAAGTAAAAAGTTATTGGGATGTTTATGTACAGAATTAATTTTTGGAAATTTCCTTGCCCTAAATTGGTAAATAAAGCCACAATAATAAAAAAATGTTTTTCGGCCATCCGCCATTTTTTGCAGAAATGTTTATACCGTTGTATGCAGAATTACTTGCCGATTTAAAATATGTAAAAAAAATTCATTTTCATCATCACTTTTAGGGATCCAAGTGCGCTTGCGCAAAAACTATGCGCGGCAGAACAAAACACTACTAGTGTTTTTTGGAGCTCTTTAGGTGCTGAGTAAATTCTGCAAGTTTTATTGTTCTAACTTTGTTAATAACGCTGTAATTTAAGTGGGCCGCCTTAGCGCATTTAAAGTATAAACGTATAGGATTCCTATTCAAATAATAGCAATTATTAAATGAATAATATATATATTCTCTTGTTGCAAATTAAATTAAATAACAATTATATTTGATATAATATTGGTTAAATTTGCACTTTGAAGTAATGAATTCCGAACTAAAAGTTAAAGTTCTGTTACATAAATTGGTTTTATGAATATTTTGTCCCATTAGATATCACTCTGAAATAAAAAAGAAATTAAATTGCAATTATTCCTCTATTAAACTTATTAACATTTTCCTGCATCCAACTGCTGCTTTAAGAGATATAAATTTTCTTCTTCAGTAAAGCGCGAAATAAGCCGCTTGACCTTGTGCAAAATACGTGTTTTTGAATCTAAATTAAAACGAAAATTGACTCAAGCAAGCAGGAGATAATCGAAAAATTTTGGAAACCAATAGACTTTGACTCCGGGATAATAAATCAATCAAAGTTGCAGTAATTAGAGGTAATAGAAATACAAGCTTCTTCTGGAAAACGAGAAAGGCAAGATATTTTCTGAATAAAAGAAGTCTTGAGAACATAGTCTTAACTCCAGAAATGTCGTTAAGGTCTTCATCGAGGTGAGGTGCAGAAGTTTTGGTTAAGGTAATTTCAACTTCATCTCCCAAGAGAGCTACCAAAATCATTCCTTAGCAAAGAATAACCATAAATATCGTAAACAATGAATATTATTGTCATTTCAACGCCTTCTTCCTATTGACAAGAAACTGGGCTATCTTTCGAACTGCTCTAAGAAAAGTAGAATGTCCATTCCATATTGACACTGTTCTTATAATACCATCTCTCCCAGGGTGTAATTCAGTAATTCGTCCAGTATTCAAATGTAACGGAGGTAGGTATTCATTTTCTAATAATACTAATAATTCAATTTGCAAATGTGGAGTGGAAACATTCAGTTGCCATTTATTTCTTTCTTGTAGTCGTTAAATGTTCTTTTGCCCATCTTCTGAAAATATCTTGTATAATTTGTTGACATACTTGAAATTGATTTAATCGTTGAGATAGTACTTCTAATACGCTTCTTGTAATATAGAGTTTAGCGCGTGCCGATTAAAAAATGTCACCTATCGAATTAACACTTCGAATATATATTACACAACCATAGGCTCGCTCCGACGCGTCTGAAAATCCGTGTAATTGTATGTTTATTGTATCTTGCCATAGAACTCTCCTACTTATTTGTAGCTTATTAATTTTAATGTCGTTTCTTTCTAAAGTATCCCAATCTTTCATAATTGACTCAGGTACTTTATCGTCCCACCCCATTTAGCCATTTAGCTTCCCATAACCTTCGCAATAATATTTTATAAGATTCGACTATTGGTGATATGAGGTCCAAGGGATCAAAAATTCCTGCTATCATTGACAACATAGTATGTATAGTTAAAATACTACGATCATTGTTACGAAATTCTATGTTGAGACCTAAATAGTCATTCTCCGATTTCCACAGAATTCCTAACATTTTTTATGGATTTTATCCTTAAGTAGATGATTACCACCTTCAACGCTATAGACAATCCCAACCGTGCATATTCGTCATTTGATTCCCATTTTCTTAAATTAAAACCATAATTTCTCAATATATTTGTCACTTTAGTTCTCAATGTCAAAGCTGTATCTGAGGTTTTAGACCCGCAAATAAATCATCCATATAGTAGTTGTGCTATCGTTCTTTATAACATGATGGTGTGGAATATAAAAACACAATCCTGAATCTGCAGCATCAGGTACTGACTCCATACGATTTAAATCTTTATACTCTTCCATAAAGTCACAATAAGTTCTTTTTAACTCTGAATTCTTAGTTAATCGTCTTTCTAAACTGAAAAATCTTTTTAACGTATTCTCCTTATTATTTTTAATTGCTTTGTTTTTTCACCGGTAACCTTACCAAAAAATTTCCTTCAGTTTCACTTTGTTTATGCTTTGGGAAGTGTTCTTCACACTTCAACTTTTCTTGACTATATTTTTGTTCTGATATACGTTTTTCTATACCGCAGAACTTTCCAAGTTGATGTGGAATATCTACATTTTTATTTATCGATTAATTGCACCTAATTTTACTAGGGTCATTAATATTAACTCTTCCTGTTACTAACCATCCAAGTTTCGAATTACAAAGTGTCGGTAAATTTTTACCTAATTGTATTTTATTCGTTTCTAACAATTCTTAAAAAACTTCTGTGCCTATAAAATATCTATGCGACCTGGTTTATGAAATCCTGGATCAGCTAATTGTATATGATCAGGAATTTTCAACAATGATTTATTTATTTCATTCAAAGAGATGTTGCTTGTTATTTCTTTTATAATAAAGAATTTCATTTGTTGCCCAAATGAAGTAATACGTGACCTGACCTCTAGATTAGCTCTAGTATTTACACTTGAACACGATAATTTTCTTACCGCAACAATAGTATGCCCTTTCGTAGACCATTTGTCTTTATTTTCTTTATTCGTTACACTGACAAAACCTACGTTAATAGTTTCACGTATTCTACACTTATTATCTAAGATATCTAACAACTGTTGCAATATAGATAAATTATGAGTCATTTGAATACTTTCCCATTCCTTTCGAGTTTTAAAATCTAGTTTTGAAGTTATTAAATATATCAGCAAAGTATCCCAGGAATCAACTGGTTGACCTAACGCCCCTAATGCACCCTTATGTTTATTAAATTCATCTAATAAAATTCTTAACGATGAGTAATTTTCTCTCATCAAACAATTTAAATCAAATAGTGCCTTAACATGTGTATTTATTATTAATTTTTTGTTCTCAAATCTTTTCTCTAATTACCGACAAGCTCCTCATAGTTAGCTCCCGTCATTTCCAGCGAACTGATTACTTTACCTGTTTCTCCCTTCAAACAAGAATTGAGATAATAGAATTTCTAAATCGGTTGTAATTTGATATTATTATTTGTCATGTTTTGGAAGATTTCTTCAAACCTCTCCCAATCTTGGCATTTTCCATCAAAAAATGATAGTTCCAAATTTGGTAGCTTTACTTATTTGCGTTACGAGGCGCACACATTGGAAGATGACTTGCTCACCCCTTCAAAATGTTCTGTTTTTTCCTTTTGTGTAAACTACTGTTTTATAAAAAGTTGTCTCTAAATCTTGCATGGCGTCACTTTCCGTACTGTCATTTAGGGCCGAAATTATAAAAGCCGGTTAAATTCAACCGACGTGCGACGTTTGAAACAGAAATGACAATTTTGATTGGATAGAATTTCAAATTATTTCAAATCCTACCCAATCAAAATTGTTAAATGTAGGGTGAATTCAATCGTCGCAACTGGCTTTTATAATACCGGCCCTTAATACGTCTAATTGTATTTGAATTTCTTGAAACTGGTCAAATAATTTTTTGTTTAGTCGTGTTTTAATATCTATCACTGAACTAAATTCAAAAAATTGCTGAATTTAGTCCATGGACCTTTAATATTTCTCTATTTATTGATTATTAATTTCATTGGATCCATACTTTTGTATTCACAATTATTGTACTCAAACCCGTAACGACCAAATTTCTTGTGCGAATACTCTCTTTTTTAAATTTGGTAACTGTTTAATGTGCCAATCGAATATATCCAAAATCTAGACCTATTTTTAAAAAAGTACTCTATAATCTCCGAATACAATTTTAAAAACGCATTTCGATAGGTAAGAAGTCATATACCTAAAATTAAAAAATAATAAGACACAAACTAATACGATGGGCCGAGGGTAGCCAGGCAAAAACAACAAAATCGAGATGCCAAGATTAGGTACGAAAGGCATACTTTTGTTTTAGCGCTCTTTACAGAAGCATCTGCAAGATAAAATATTGTTGGAGAAATGGAAAATATAGCTAAAGATATGTAGATTCAGATGTGTTTTACAAAAAATTAATTCACTAATTAGATTTGTTGAAAACGTTAACTTAGTACACTGGTAATTAGCCGGTCCTGTGTAATAGCCAAAATATTTCAGACCAGAACTTGTGAGGTTAACGGGGGTCATCGATGATTTGTATATCATTCGAAAGCTTATACTTTATTCTTCTATTCCTTTCTTAAACGACGTGCCGGTTTCTGCCGGTCTAGAAGTTACACACATTTTAATGTAGGGCGACAATTTTTGGATATTTGGTATATCACAGAGGATGTACGAATTATGTATTTTTCGCTATTGTGAACAATTTCTTCTCATAAGTCCGATAGCTTGTTGAACACAGCCTTTTAATGGAATAAATAATGTGCTTTTTAAACACACATAGACACTTCGAAAAATGTCTGAAAAATCACAGAAGAAAAAACCTTGCAGTGAATAATTTTCGAACTTTTGCAAAAATTTGAGTGAAAATTACTACCGTGGGACATATTAGCCTTGTTGCATTCCTTACTTACTAGTTCATGCACTATTAAGAGGATCAGGAGTTCTTAAACAAAGTGCGAAGTTCATAAATATGTATGCGAATATTGTTGATGAAATTCTGATCGTTTGATTAGTATTGAACTAATCGGACATAGGGGATGGAACATACATTGTAAGTATGTAGTGGACACACAAAAAGTAATAAAAATATTAGTAGTATTTTTTGCCCGTTTGCATTTTAAATTGTTCGATTAAACATTAAATCTCCAACACTTATACTTTCAGTAGAAACATGATTATTTTATTTTGATATGCCACTGAACCAAGCGATTTTTATCCCTACTTGACCTAACTACACTATGCTAATGATACACAGAGGGTCTACTGTTTTGTTTACCAACAAAGGCACATATGTTAGATGCCAAAAATCCCAAAGCGAAGTATAGCGTGCAAAGCGGATAATATCCGCAAGATTATGTACCATAAATCCAAAGTGTAAGTGAAGTTTTTTGTCAAATTATATGAAAATGAAAGACCAGTTGAGTGTGAAGTATTTTTGGTCGATGGAGAAAAAATTAAATATCTCTTAAAGAGTGCGATTTTGGGTGGTTACATATAGCATATTTTCTGCAAAAGTAATTGCAAATGTTTTGTCTAGTAATTAAATTATATTCAATAAACCTTGCCACGACTCTTATTAATTGCAATTACAGGGGGAAGTTTTTTAAAGTTTGAATTTTGTCGATTCTCGAGGATTACCAACGATAAACTAAAGACGTCAGTGCAAAAATCAACTCGATCCTGCATCAAATGTGGAAGTTATACAAAAAAAAATCGTCTGATTTTTAACTCAATTTTGGGGGAGGGGGTTGTACCTCCCTTGGAGTTAAAAATAAAGAACTTTTTTGATTCTTTTTATGAGATCTATCAAGGGTTAAAAATGGACGCTACGATTAGAATCACGGTGTATTAGTACTTATTTATTTAAATTATGCGTGGGAATCGTAGACACCTGAAGTTTTACATTTGTTGCAATTGTTTCTGTAGTGTTTTTAACAAATTGGGCGCTTATTTTCTAACAAATAAAATTACTAAATCAAACAATTATTTTGGAACGGAGCAATATTAGAACAATGGAAAATTTAATGAAAAGTATGTAGTGCAAGATTAACTCAATAATTTAAAAACTAGAAAATTTTTTTTCTTTTTTCAGCCTCATACTTAATTAACATATTAGAATTAATCATAATAACAATACAATACTAAATTACCGAATCTTTTCCTTTTCAAATTTAAAATTTGCCCGCCATAAAATCACACATACACCTGAGACAACATCTGCAGGAAGTAACAAATAATTACATAACCTTACACGAAATCAGTCCACACCAACACTATAATCTTAATAAGCTATTCCGTTAATTTCTTAACCATCACTTTAAAAATGTAGTCAATTAATATGTAAAATTACTTAATTTTAAGTTAGATATATAGTGTACACATTATTTTGTATTCTCTTCAGGAATTATGTTTGTAAGTAGAAAATTTAAATATTTCACGATTCGTTTGTTCAAATAGTGCTTCACACAAAAATTATGATGACCTTGTTTAACAATTGTTCTCTCAATTTGTAGATTTTGAGCTGTTTTTGAGCTAGTTTATTATGTCGAGCCTCTGAAGAAGCGCTGATCACGCGAAACGCTTTATAGCGTAAGGTAGACTAAAATTTTAATAAAGGAAAGAAAGTAAAATCAATCGTTTTAATCAGAAGGACTTATTCCCAAGAGAAAATCATTTCAATATTGACATAACCAGTCCAAGAAAAAGAAAAACAGTCTTTCTTAACTTTTAAGTTCCATTTCTCTAGCAGATTTATCTTGATAAATATCAAGAATAGTGCTTAAGTTTTTAATTTGTAATTATAACCGTTCCTTATAAACATTTCAGATTTCTGTGCGCGTGGCGCAAAACCCCCTTCCAGAAGTGAAGAGAAATAAAAATAGAAATAAAAATATAACTTAGTTCGGCTTAAATCTTTTTCTAGAGGTTTTCGCCGGAAATAAGGAGCGTCATAAATCTAATATATATATAAGATAAGTGCATATTTTCTGTATTTATAAAGGTTATACTATGTCTTCTGTTATCTGGTTGGTTTGGAAGTAAAAGTTTCGCCGGGATCGCGCTCCTTGCCAAGTCGGGTCTTGTTCTTTTTCTGTGCAGTTATATTTTCAGATATTCAAGTTACATTCAACGTCTGGGAAGATTAAGTTGTTTTTCTTTTGATTTCATTACTTCCTAATTCCTCTTTCATGTTCGCTCTCGTGCTGCCCCGTTCTCTCTTTCTGCTTCCGCTCTCGCTTCTGCCGACGTGTAATAATATACAAAGGCTTGGCAAAAGGGTTTTATTAACCCGTCTAGACATGTAAGAAATTACTCCTTCTGGAAAGATGATCCGGATTGGTCTGAAACAGATTTTTTTCAGTCGGGAGCGGTTTAATGCTCGGATTTTATTGCCTCCATTCAATATAAAAATAGTTTTCTAAAGCGATACGTTTCTCTTGGTGACTGCAAATTAGCTAAAATCCTGGGGAAGATTTGTGTTGCGATAAAAGTTGATCTCCCATATGTCAAGTATTATTTAACCCGCCATTGAAATCGCGCAATATAATCAAAGGAAATGACATCCTAACTTTGAAGTTTCGGCAATAATAACCGTATATCAAAATTTATTCCCGAAGAAAAGTTTTACCCAGCTCCGGAGGAAGTATAAAAATAAGAGCTTTCCTTTTTATAAACGAGATCGTTTCAACAAAAAAGAGCGTCGTGTCGCATGAATAATAAATAAAGAAATACATTCAGAAAAAAACCAATCCCGCCTAAAGACAATTTTTGTTTTTGTGTGTATAAAGACGCGATCGATTCATGCGTCGTTGAATATTTTAACAGCGAAACAACAATTTATATTTCTTTAGCTTACACACTTCAACGCGCCCTCGCTGGGTCATTTCGGTGGAAATTATTGTTTTCGTCCGACCGAGATGGAAGTGCAGTCGTGCATTTGAGTGGGGCAGAAGAGGGTGAGTTCGGATGGGGTGAAAGTCGTGAGTAGCCAGCGCGCTCTCCCGAGGGTGTGTTTGAGAGCTCACCCTGCAAATGTCCAAAGAAATCGAATTCATGCGTATGAGATTGACTCCTTTCAGAAGAAAAACGTGCCGTATTATAAAATTTTACGGGGGGCGCAAAAATAAGTGTTTCCATTTGCCGTGAGTAATCGGATTTTGAAACGTAAGGAGTTTTAAATGTAACACAGTTACCTGGAACGATGGCTTACAGCGAACGCTCCATTTCGACTCTCCCTCTCCTCGCCTCCTCTTCACCTGAGTTTTTCATTCTCGCTCCAGAAAGCTACACTCTTTTTGATATACATATGTAATATAAATGTATAGAAATATTTCAAAAGAAATGTACGAAGTGCGCCTTTGGAAGAAGCGATCTTTAACAAACACGGTTGGTTTTGGCTTCGATGCCTTACTTTTCGCCTTTTCAGAGGAAAACCTGCCTATACTTTGCTTATTTATTATGAAAATTCCATTGAGCATTTCCTTTCTTCAAAGTTTTTTCTCCTTGCGCATATTATACATATGAACATGCATGTATAACCTTTCGTTTCCTTTATTTTGCCTAACCTTAACTTTAGTACACATCACAACTAACCCAGTTGGAGCAAGACACGTTCTGAATATTTTTTTTATTATTAAATCAATGGTTTTCTGAAAATTCTTAAAAACGTTATTTTACAGTTTAATTTGGCAGAAGCGATGAAAATTGTTTTCAGTTAAGGTACAAGTAAGAACAGACGAGGAGACGTCTGTACATCTAAGAGGATTTATATGAAGCCCTTATTAGCCCCATGAGCGTTTTTACAAAATTTATGTTATAACAGCAATTACAGATAAAAATAGCGAGACACCTAATGCAATACCTACACCCTTAGAATTTAATTAGTAAATTAAAAACTAATCAAGAAAATTAAGCCACCGCCTCCTCCAAAAAGCAATTACGCTCCAAATGCTTCCAATAAGTCTCGCCATCCCCATCAGAAGAAGCCCTAAATGCCTGCAGGTTGGTTTTATAATCGCTACAGCGGCCCCTCAGAACTAATAGCAGGAATACGTCGATGTTGCCATTGTCAGTAGTCTATAAAAGCGAAAGTATACCGTTAGTGGAATGGCTATACTTAAGGCAATGGATTGTTGGAACAAGTGCAGTTTTCTCTCTTGAGGAGAAGAAGCCGGGAAAGGGTCTATGGACCCTAGATGAAGCTACTTCGAGTAATGTGTTTTTTGCTGCTTAAAGAAATATATTTAAATTACGCGATTTGCTGCTTTCAAAGGATCTTCCGCTTCGAATCCGTTGTTTTTTGAGGGCTCGCCTTTGGTATGTTTCAATTGCGAGAGCGATCTAACCAACTAGCTTTCAGGGCATTAAGGCGGGTCATTTATTACGTTTACTCCGTGAAGTTCATGTTTAAATCATAACGCTAACTCGTCCTTATGAACGAAATTTATTGAATCACAAGAAGCAACTAGATTTGATCGTTCAAGTCATCATAAATTATATGTGATCGAATCTACAAGAATTACTGTTGATTTTAAGTACCAAACTAATAACGAAACAGGCAAGAAAGCTACAATTATAGATGGAATTCCATCTATCCATCTGATGCCATTTTTCTAATGGTATAACGTTATTGCATTATTACCTAAGACATAGGTATAATGGAAATGTTTAAAGTAAGTACATAAAATGAAATAAATACAAAAAATTGCATAATAAAGTTGAAAAGAGAAAACTAAAACCTTATAGTTTTATATTCCGAATGAAAATCATAAGTGACCTGAAATATTATAGAATTGATATACACGTATTGCACATATATGCATTTTCCAAGAACTTCTAATACCTGGGATATGTAAAAATCTGGAAAAGGCATTAATAATTACTCTCTCTTTCTCTCTCTCTCTCTGCCTACTTTCATCATAAGATCGTAAGTATTTTTCGTTGCCATTAAAAATTTAACTTTGTATATTTTACCGTAGGCATGTTTTATTTTTTCTGTGAAATCTTGCATATTTTATTTCTGTACACTTCTCTAAATCATTGTTTTTTTTTGTCTGCGTAACGTATTGCTTCTAAGTACTTACAATTGGAAATAAGTTAGTTACCTTGCTATGTACGTTGTAAATATTATTCCAATAAATAATGTCAAGTACCAATATTTAACTATTACAAGGGTGAATATATTTGACCAGACACAACAGTCTGAAAAGCCAATACGATTATTTGAGTTGTGTAACATATAAAACATTATTAATATAATTTTGTTTTCAAATAATGATATAAATAATAACCAGTATAATTAAAATCATTCGGGATTATTTAACCACTTCAAAGTATAGTATTAATAATTCAAACTTATACCATTTTATTTAATAACAATTAATTAGTTTCTCTTATTAATATTATAATGCCAAACACACATAAATCTAAATTTTACAATAAATAAGTTATATGTTTATATTTACACTCTATCATTAACAAAAATTTGGTTGTAATTTTTCATCTATTTTTAACAGTGCAGAGCATACTATAAAGAACTTCACAAATCACTTAAAACTGAAACCGAAATTAAGGCATGATGGAGGAGCCGTTTAGGAAGAATGCAATTAACTCCTATGATCACTAAACAGAAGTTCAAAGGAAGGGCTCCGTTATAATCTTGTTGGAAATGGTAGGCAATTTACCAATTATCAAAGTTATTAAATTGTGGCCAGACGATCGATGTACGGCTCAATACACTAAGAAAAAAGGAAAGCAATTAACTTTTACTTATTATTATTATTGTTTGAGGATGCGCGGATTCGATGTTTTAAAGGGTGGCTCGTTTTTTGCTGTTTAGGCCCGGGGGTTAAGAGAGTCTCCATAGAACACTTCGAAGAAACACTAAAAATTACCTTTGGATGGAAGCGCCGCTGGTCTCGTTCGGTTGGAATGAATTGTTGTTGGTCCAGATCCACTGCTGCACTGAACTTTATTAACTTGATTTACACTTGCATTTAAAAGCCACTTTGAATTATAAACTTATTTGAAATGTGTGCCCGAAGGCTTAAGAATAGAAAACGAAAAACTTATGTGCCCCGAAGGCGAAAGAATAGAAACGAAATATATTTGTTCCGAAGTCGTAAAAATGGAATTTGAAACCTGAAATGCCTGCAGCCGATGAAATGAGTACACACTCCCTTGAGCTCTGAACTGGTACTGACTGTCCAAGGGATGGTGGGCGCGGTTTGGCTGGCCCAATTATGCAACCAAACTTACTCATGTTAAGTAAGGGTGGCCCAACAATTATTATTGTTGGAAATTTGGATATTAAACTGGTACTGTTATAATCAAAGTTACGATTAGTGAAGCGTTTAATTATATTATTATTATATATTATGTCTCTTGCACCAAGTTAACATGGATTTTAAGATTGGTCTAGTTACTAATATGAAATAACTCAGCTACTTTTATTAAACTGCAAACTTGTTGCTATTACCAGGTTAAATAGTAACTATTAAAAAATATAAAAATATTGATTTAATAATAACAAATGAATAGTTTACTATATTAAGCTCTAAGGAATTTTGAAAACTGTTTAAGCGGTACTTTAATAGTTAAATAACCCAGGAAATCAAGGATTATTTATTTTTATCGGACAGACAATATTGTTGATAAATTTAAGGGTAACTACATATTTTTCAAATTGCTATGAATAGTTTTATTGCACTTAACTTTGCTTTCCGCTTCGAGCCTTATACAACCTTTATACACCCAAAAGGTTATAATGGTGTTTTGCTATATTATTTTAACATATTTATAAAACCACTAGTTAATGCCCGTGAAAAATCACGGGCAGCCATGTACACATATATTTATTACCATGTACACGTATACATATTTCCATGTGCACATGTACATCTGACCATGTACACGTGTACATATTACCATATACACATACATT
>JAWQRP010004076.1:0-12381 GCA_033557875.1 Quadriops clusia
GTGATAATACAAGTATGAAATCATTATAAGTGTTAATTTATTTTTTTTTAATTCTTTGGACTCACGTTGGTCAAGAAGAAATTATCTGTTAAATTTAATATTGTTCTGTTTTAAAATTTAAATAAAACGTTCTTTCTTAAAACTGCTTTGTGATTGGTGAGACGTCATATCGTTTAAGAGTGCACATATATATCATACATATAATTAGCGGAAAAAGAAGTTTCCGAAATGAAGTGTGTAATATGTACTACAAATTAAATGAGTAAAATTAAAGATTACAAATACATGTATTCAATATTTTAATATTATTTGCTATTTTAATAGCTATTTTACCTATATTATTTACGTTTTTTAAATTATGTGTATGTAATCATATATTTGCTGAGATAGCAATTACGATTATCCAAGTTTTTTCCGTTGTTACCAATATCTGTTAAATGTGGTAGTCTATTACGTCTACTTGAGTGTTAGTATATTGGTATATGATTAGACAACACATGTGCCGAGTAGTCAACCGTTTCGTTAACTTTTCTGTTTTTTACTTTTTCATTATTTTTCTTTAATTTGTAAGAACAATCACTGTGGCTTTTTATGTTTTTGCATTTTACAAACGTATGCCAAAAATTGATATTTGCAGACAAAATAACAGTTCTTTTTAATGCGATTACTCTAACGATCAATGTAAGACTAACGTAGGGTGAACGTATCTGCAGAAAGTTTTTGCAACATGAAAATTTTATAATGATTTTTACAATTAAAAATTTATAATTATTAAAATTAAGGAGTAAGACTAATATTAAATTCATTTCAATTTAAATTAATGTCAAATTAAAAAAATATGAAAATATCTCTACTACTATTATGTTCTTCTGTTCGCTGCTATATACATTACTGCTGCATAAATTTTTAGTGAACATGATAATATGTATATGTCGAAATCATAAGATTAAATATATATGTAGGATAAAATGTATGTGTATATGGTAATATGTACACGTGTACATGGTCAGGTGTACATGTGCACATGGAAATAAGTATACGTGTACATGGTAATAAATATATGTGTACATGGCTGCCCGTGATTTTTCACGGGCATTAACTAGTTTACTTTAAAAATGATTCGTCCCGTTATATTTTATTGGAAATTGTCCTCGTTTTCCGATAAGGAGCAACTAAAAATTATAGCTTAACTTCATTTAACATACAAGTTATTTTTTAATTCTCATCTCGATGTGCAACATTATTTTTTTTCTTGGTATATTAGTAAGTTTTATTCTTTGCAACAAATTAATCTTTCTAGAGGTTTTTTTTAATAATAAAAAAATGAGATATTCTTCTCAAGTGTTAATACACGACTTCTCTCACTCAGGTCCATTTAGTCTTTAATAATGCGCGCATTCTTAACATAATTGTTGCCTGTCGGCTGTTGCCGTTATGTTTAACGCGAGAGATCTCACTAATTACGTCCTGAAAACTCTTCTTAGACAAACATTAAACAAATTTGCATAAAACTCACTGCTCGTTTGCCTCTTAACTTGCTACACGTATGCGTAGTGGTTTTTGCATAAAATGAAAACAAACAGAAACGGAATTATTTCCAAATGTATCGGAACGCCTAAAGCGTCCAATTCCACGTTTATTAATATGAACTACCATGAAGTTAATCAAATCGCCTTCGGGTTAACCGGTCCGCATCGCTCTTCACCTCCGGCAACGTAACGCCTCCAAAAAAGGATATTTACTACACTAAGGCTGCTGCAGGAGCACGACCAGAAAGAAATTTGTCACGACTCTTACTTACCTCATGATTAAGTAACTTACTGGAAACCTGTCGATGGAGGCTTGCAGCACTTTGGCATCACCTCCGTATTTTGGAGCTTCTGGAAATGAGCATGCAGACAGTCGGCTACTCACTAAATGAAGGCAGAATAGGTTCTAGGTGCAAAATAGTTTCTAGGTGCCAAATAGTTTCTAGCTGCAGAATAGGTTTTAGCTGAAGAATAGTTTCTAGGTGCAGAATAGGTTTTAGCCGAAGAATAGTTTCTAGCAGCAGAATAGCGTCTAGCTGCAGAATAGCGTCTAGCTGCAGAATGGTTTCAGACTGGTGAATATTTTCAAGCTGCAGAATAGGTTCTAGCTACCGTATAGTCTCTAGATGAATGATCGTTAGTTGCAGAATGATCTGTACTAGCAAATTAGTCTTTAACGACAGAATGGCCGTTAGATGCAGAATAGTGGTTAAATGCGGAATATTCCGCGTCGATGCAAATAGCATCATCCAGCCTTCTGGTACAGTTTAGCCACATCTCATTGGCTCGCGTATTCATCTTGCTCACGGCCTAAATACGGTCGACCGGCGTCTAATTAATTAAAAGAGAATTATCACACTTATTGGCGATTAAGACTGAGTAGTTGGTTTTCTTCGGAGAAAATGTGGAACGCCAAAAGGCGGCTGTTTATAGAGCGATTGTTTTGCTGGCTTTTCGTCATGTTCTTATTGTTACGACAGAGGCGGCCGGCCATCCTGTACCGGCATACGCGAGATGTAAGGGAAGAAAGTTTCGAGTCTGGGGCACGGTAAACTGCATCCCGGTTCATAAAAGTGAATGTCTCTGCAGGCAGAGTGCATCAATAGTGCATTCCTATGGCGCGAATAATAAAACAGTTATAGAAAAATGTAGCAAATTTAGTACGCGGTGATAGTAGAAGTCCGAGGATCTGGTAGGCCTTATGCTAGCGCATTATATCGCCCAGTTTAGCACCCAAGTGCATGGTCACTTCCACTCTTTACAATCACTTTGTGCTCCACTAAGTTTGTTGAAATCCAAAGGATTTTGGTTGCAAATTGCATCTTTCTTTTTGCATCTAGATCATAATGGTATAAAAGTGCATCTCGCTCTATTCCTTCCATCAGTTGATCAAGCACCACCGAGCAAAATGCATTCGACTCTGCAGTTGGTGTTCTTGTTATCTGTTTGCTTTTTCAGTTTCGCCCTATGCAAAGATGTGCCTCCTAAAAGTGACCGCAGTGACTTCAAGAGGTCCCTCATCAAGGACTGCGGCTCCAGCTACTCCGTGACCTGCCTCAAATTGGATATAGTATCTTGGGTGGATAAGCTAAACGAAGAAGATGATTACAGTGTTTTACCTGGTGTGTCAGTGATTCGTGAAAACGGCAGTGCTCAAGCTAATACTGCGGATTTGGTCTCTGAATTGGCTAGGGAGTTCCCTAACGATCCGGAGGCTCGCTTGGATGCTTTCCTCGTGAAGAAAGTCACTGGCTACTTGAATAGTCATTCCATCAAGCTCAACTTGTTCAATGGGGAAACCAGTGAAGTAACTGCGAGGAGAGGAGGAGGAGGAGGAGGAGGAGGTGGAGGGAAGAAGGGAGGAATGGGGATGCTTTTGGCCGCGGGTGCTATGATGAAGGGCACCCTGATGGCTTTAGCCCTTGGGGCCTTGGCGGCTTTAGCAGGCAAAGCCTTGATGACAGGGTTGATTTCCTTGATGCTCTCTTCCATCATAGGACTCAAGTCTCTGACTGGAGGCCATAAGAGCACCACTTATGAGATCGTCTCCAAGCCGGTCTACAGCCACTCAAACACGCACTCTTCTTCCCACGAAGAAGCACACCACGGCGGTGGTTATGGTCATTCTTCGTACGGAAGGAGCTTCGAAGTGCCGTTACCTCTTGGCTTGCAGCCTGAATACCACCCTTAGATTACCTGAATTTCTCTGGTTCATTGTAATGCAAATTGTCGATTTACTATTTATGTACTTATTTATTATTTATTTTATTTATTTTTCTGTTATTGTTACAATAAATTAGTTTCGAAATTTTGTGGTTGTAACCTTGTGTTTCTTTTTTTCTGAAATATCTTGTGTTTGTCACAAATCATGAACAAAAGTAGCTAACACAAATGAAACATTTGGAAAAAGCAAATCTGTTCCACACTTCTACTGCTCGTTAATTTAATTTATTCATTTAATAATTGTCTCAAATATTGAATTAAAGTCGTGCAGTTGTTGGTATAATTGATTATTGTACTAAATAATGTAGAAATTAAAAGAAATAAAACAAACTTTCTTTATTTAGCGATTTTTCTCCAGTTCCTAGAAACGAAATTAGTGAAATTCAAATATTGCTGGTACATAATCGACCAAGCAAAAAATAAATGTACAGTTCTGTCAGCCAACTGTACAATTAAATTATCAATTTGTTCACTTTCCGCTATTAAAAAGTCATTACAGGCTTCGTCAGCACGTGCCATACTAATCCGTTAAATATTTCCAACGCAAAAATTTTCAAATGTAGCGAGTACAAATTCAATATTGCAGAAAAATAATTTGCAACGTGATACTATAATGCTATGCTATATGCTATTATTATAAAAAAATTGTATCGTGATATATTTGTATTATGGCAAATCTTGTCGTTTGCCATTATTTCGCACGCTTGAAAAGGTTTTCGGGTCTGAGAGTGCACTGATTCTCAGCAAATTCGACGGTCCAAATTGACCACCGCTCGCCCAAACATCCGCGATGGCCGTTTCACTTACTCTTACCCTAAATACGCAACGGTTCAAGAAGCAAGTTGGGCGTTTTCTCCCGCAAAAGAATCCGCGGCAAAAAAAGTCCTAGAAGAATTGCCTCGCGGAAACGCTGCGAGATATAATACACTTTTTAATGAGATCACGACTTGTGCCCATTAACTCGGCTAGATCCATTGACAAAAAGGTCGATGGAGTTTTGTCAATTAAATTGGCCGGAGAACAATCGCCTAGTTGAGAATTGGTCCATCCTCGGCGCGGTTCGTGTCCAACAGTAACAAAAACGAAAGTGCCGCGCCGAAAAGCAACGGATACAACAGCGGCGAGATAATTTAAAAAGTGAACGCACCATTTATAGAAGCAAACAAAAAACCACCATCGAGTAGAAGCTAGGAGATAGTAGACTGGAGGAGTTAGTAGATCATATGTTAATAGCATCACCTAATTTATACCGCTACTTTTACAATCACTTTTTACTCTATTTTTTTAATGTCGCGTAACGATTTTCGGATACAAACAATTTTGTTCTTTTTAAGATCATGCGGTATAAAAGATCCCATATAAATGGAACGAGCACCATTCTGCGTACAGCCATCAAACAAAATGCATTTTAAGCAAACGGCGTCTGTGCTCGCGCTGCTCCTATTAGGATTCGCTGCGGGTGCGGAAATACCCAACAAGGATACAGATCGGAGTGATTTTAAACGATCGTTCGAGAAAGAGTGCGGGAACAGTTATTCGGCAACCTGCCTCAAATTGGACATTGTGCAATGGGTCGACAAGTTGAGCGAATCAGAAGACGTTAGTGTCCTCCCTGGCGTTACCTTAGTTCGCGAAAACAGTGTGCAAGAGAAAACCAACGAAGTCGTCGCCGAGTTGGCCAGGGAATTTCCCAACGATCCCGATGCTCGCCTGGATGCTTACCTTATGAAGAAAGTCGCTGGTTACTTGGGCAGCCACTCAATCAAACTTAACTTGTTCGACCCCAAGAGCGCTGAAGATGAGGCGACTGCGAGGCAAAAGGGAGGAATTGGAGGAAGCAAAGGAGGGAAGAAAGGTGGACTAGGAATGCTTCTGATGGCCGGCGCTATGATGAAGGGGACCTTGATGACCGTCGCCCTTGGAGCATTAGCTGCTTTGGCAGGAAAAGCTTTGATTACCGGTCTCATCTCCCTCATGTTATCAGCCATAATTGGGCTTAAATCCTTGACTTCAGGTGGTCACGGACACACCACGTACGAAGTCCATGCTAAACCAGTCCACACCAGTCACCACTCATTCCACGAAGAACACAGTGGACACGGAGGCGGAGGCAGTAGCGGCGGCGGTTACGGGCACTCTTCCTACGGAAGAAGCTTCGACGAACCCCTCCCAGCTGGATTACAACCAAACTATAAGCCATACTAAGACTTAAATTACAAAGTATTTATTATATTTATTGTTAAATGTTCGTTTGATTTAATTTATTCTCTATTGTGATGACTTTTTGTACTATATTTTTATTATAAAAATTCTTGTTTTACTTCTATGTTTTACTATACTTACACCACTATTTCTATATCCCTGAATAATTCAAGTATTATCGGGTTGTTTATTCCTTCGGGAAAATGAACACCAATTTTATTGCAAGGCGTGTCTCGGGAGCGTCCGGACATCTCCTCCTGACCAGAGATTGAAAACAAGTTTTAATCAAGCTGTTAAGACTGACCATTTTAAACGTAATCTGAATCAAACGTACACACAAACAGATTTATAATTTTCATGCGAATGCTGTTATTAAATGGAAACATTGAGACGTGATACCAGAGAAGTAGGTCTTATGATGCTCGCGACCATTAATTTTCGAATCTAGAACTAGATTAGATAAAACAAGGTGGGGTTTCGTTTTTATGCAATCCTTCTAAAGCAATCGGGGTTAGACTTTCCAGATTGCTGGGGAACCCCACCCCAACAATTTCACCGAACTAAAATATTATTACGATTTATTTTAGAATTGTTTACATTGAAAACAAACATCCTGGAGATAATGTTCGCTTTTCTTAAAATCGACAAATATGAATATGAATGAAAACTTATCAAATTCGTCACTATTAAATTCAATTATGTACATATTTCACCCAATTATACATTTATTCCCAAATCCAAGTCACAAAAAAACCATTAATTAGAAACCCAAGAAGTACTTAAATAAAAATTACTTTCGATCGTTTAACTAAAAAAAAATGACAAAAAGAATCGCATTAATAAATAATCAAAGATTTATGCAAGTTAACTTTTCACTCACCTACAAGAAAGCAAAATAATTGCAATCACATAAATAATTTATATTTGAAGAACTGTCCGTAAGCAACAGAATGTAGGCAATTATTAGCATTACAAATTACCATACCAAAGAAACACCAACATTACTAAAAGAAACGATTTATTTTTGTTTTAGGAAACATCATCACAATACGAAAGAATTGTTTTACAAAACAAACAATTATAGCAACTAATGACAAGACAAATATTCATAACTAACATCACTAAATATTCAAATCTAATAAATAACAATAAATATCGAATAATTACTCTAAAATTTGACTTAGTATGGCTTGTATTCTGGTTGGAGACCAGCTGGAAGGGCGTCGTTTAAATTTCTTCCGTAGTGTCCATGTCCATAACCGCCCTGTTCCTCGTGGAAGGAATGGTGACTAGTGTGAACGGGTTTGGCGACAACTTCATAAGTGGTATGTCCATGTCCTCCACTAGTCAAAGACTTAAGGCCAATGATACCAGACAGCATCAAAGAAATCAAGCCGGCTATCAAGGCCTTGCCAGCGAGAGCCGCCAATCCTCCAAGGGCAATCGCGAATAAAGTACTCTTCATCATGCCGCCCATCATCAAAAGCATTCCCAAACCGCCCTTATCCTTCTTATCGTTGAAGATTCCCTTATCCCTGGCAGTAGCGACTTCTTCCGCACTGTTGGCGTCAAATAAATTCAACTTCAAAGAATGGCTACCCAAGTATCCAGTGATCTTTTTCATCAAATAAGCGTCCAGACGAGCTTGAGGATCGTTGGGGAACTCCCTAGCCAACTTGGCGACAACCCCATTGGTTTTTTCTTGCACATTGTTTTCGCGAACGATTGACACACCAGGAAGGACACTGAGGTCTTTGCTTTCGCTCAACTTGTCAACCCATTGCACAATATCCAATTTAAGACAAGTGGTGGAGTAACTGGTAGCACACTCTTTCTCGAAAGACCGTTTGAAATCACTGCGATCACTGTCCTTATCTTTGGTAGGAATTTCTGCACAAAGAGCCACCCCGAAGAGGATGAAACTGGACACAACCACAACTTGGAAGAAGTACATTTTGTTTGGTTTGATGATCATAAGGTGAATGATGGAACTGGAATTCAAATGGTACCTTATATACCGCATGAAGGTAAAAAGAACAAAAATTAATTGTGGCCGAAATTGCTGGGCGACAGCCGAAAAAAACTAGACTGAAAAGTGATTGTAAAAGTAGTGTAGTGTTAGATGTTTTAAATTAGTCCATACGATTAATGTGCGATTTACAAAGTTCAAATCCTCTTACTTGGGCGTTTTTTGGGCATGTTCTTATTCAAGTGAAACTCATGTGTGCTGGAAAGTGGTCAAGCATTGTAATTAACTCGACTTTTGTGCAGCCAGCCATTGTTTTGGGCCGTCTAATCCCATAATTATTCAATGTCGAGCTGCAATGCCACGGTCATTATTACGCATATTTGGCCATTCATGTCGTTAAGAGGCCAGCGGACCAGCAGTTAGGTTTAAAACTTAAAGATATGTATCGCTCAAGAGATGATAGGCGAGGTATCTTGGCCATTCTAATTATGTTTCTAATTTAAATTGATAGTCTGTTCTAATTTATGTGGGACAAATTTTTATTTAACATACATGTACATCTACGCTATGTACACAAAAAATTATTATTGCGATCTATTTTATAGAAATTGGAAGATCTGAAAGTCATAACATAGTTAGAATTTTTTTCAATTGGATTAATCGCAGCTCCAAGCAAAACTAATTAAGCATTGTTATTACAGTATTATTTGCTGATATTTAATCTGTTAGTGTATTATTCTGTTACTGTTAATTTCATTAGCAGTTAAGCTACAGAATTCCATAGAAGGAAAGCCGAGAGGATCATAAATATTTGCATAAATCGACAAAGCGGTAAACATAAATTTATACAAATTCGTTGTTAATAACATGCAAATGTATCCGCTATAATTTTGGAAGCGTCGTTTCGTAATTGGGTAAAAACGAATATAAAACACAGATGGCCAAAAAGGACCGTGTTTAGTTTGCTAAAGGTGATCAACCGAAAAAGTTACTCACAGTGTTTTCACACCAACAACGACAATGAAATTCGAATTCTTCTATTTTCATTCTAAATTTGTTCTTGTTACTGTGTTTGCCATATGTATAGTGAGTGAAGTTTATTGTTCTGATATCAGTGAATATGATCAAGATACTAGCAACGATGAAAATGATTATGACGAAGAGTTGGTTGATGACGTTAAAATTGCGGATTATGATGCACTCAAAGCACCTCCTGTCATCAATTTGAACATAAAAAGTGTTAAAGATCTTCTGTCGAATGCCCTTTTGAAGACTTGCGATTTTTCATTGGGCAGCAACAAGGGATTGAGTTTACCCAAGAAGAAGAAAAAGAAATCTAAATTAGGGTTTATCCTCGGTGGAATGGTTCTCTTAAAAGCTGTACTCATAGCTTTAGCAATTAAATTTTTGGGTTTAATTGCTGTTAAGTCCTTTATAGCGAGCAGCGTAGCTGTCCTAGTTAACGTCCTTGCTGGTCTGGAATGGTTTATCCCTGAGAGGAAAAGCATAAGGGTTTTGCTCCCCATTAATGAGGTTCCAATTATTTCAAAGTTAGAGAGCGCAAGTATTCCGTACGCCCCCCACAACGTCGACATACCAACCCATAATCCATTTGAAGAGGCCAAAGATATTGTAGATAAAATGGAAACTGTAGAAATAAAAATATAGAAAAAACAGTTTGTGACTTATTTTCTGTGTTGGAATGGACAGCACAACTATGTTGATAACAGTACACGTCGGTGATACTGTTATTGACATTTTATGCTCGAATGGGTCCTGTTATGCATGACATTAAGTAATTGTGTTGTTTACTACAGAATGTAAATAAGAAATATTTTACTGTGTTTGGAGTTCATTCTTTATAAAATTCCAGATTAGTAGCATGCATAATGGAATTTACATTAATAAATTAAGTGACTTTCTTGCACTTGGTACGCCATCTACGGGTATTTATCCAATCTTCCTGAAACGTGCAGAGACACCTTCTTCTTTAGGTTTCAACTGCGGAACATAACAATGTTAGCCATGACCTAGTAAGTACGAGGAAATCAAGGTTGCTGTACAAGTTCAAGGTGATATAACGGTTGAAGAATTTAGTAGAGTCATTCCCCTAGATGTCGGTACCAGTGCGGAAACGTTTGAATAAAGTTTTATAGATTTCTGTATTTTGCTTCTCTTGTACAGTTTTATAGAAGCCTATAAGATATGAGTGTATTCTTTAAGATGGCATTCTTTAAGATGGCAGTATTTAAGAAGTTATTAGACGAAGTCTAGTTTATTAAAAAAAAAACTAAAAGCAAGTCGACCGTTCCAGTTCATACCGCCGCCTCCACCAATTGTGCAGATATAGAATAACTACATTGGAATGAACCAAGAACTGGAAAGTAAGACATACGTCTTGTTTTGACAAAGAGATAAAACTTCATTAGTTCGCAATAAAAGTGACATCTTTATTAAAGATGTCCGAGACTACTGCACTGAATACACTATTATGCAAAACGACATCCGCATAAAACGCATGACTAATTACTTTCTTGTGCTTAACCGACTCTAAAGTGATTTATTCTGATTAGTGTCGCGCGGACAATAACTTTTTCATGCAGAATGGTACTTTTGGTTAACACCATCCACGTCTAGAATTGTATACTATTGATATGTCAGTAGGAAACCTAATCATAAATCAATTTTGCTATTAAATCGTGAAAAGGTGGCTTATGCCCTAATTTTCACACAATTTAGCTTTCTTTAATGTTCACGAAAAAGTGTAAGTAAATATTACTTTCATTTCAATACAATGACTATACTGCTTTTCCTTATAAATGTATATGTATGTCGGGTTGTCCTTATTACTGACTCATTAATTCAAACCAAAGTGACATGAAAATACTAATTAAAAAAATAACTCTTCATTGGTTTGAATGTTGTTACATTTAATTACTTTATAGTAAAAAACTTCTTGCTCCTCTTTTTGCCGAGATACAAATAAGAAGTGGACACATAACTGCATGGTAATTATTTAAGACAATAAAGATGCATCCGAAGATGCAACAAAGTTGTCAAGAGACAATTAAGTAAAGTGTCGTGCGGCTACAATTACGCGATTCTCTGATGATACCTCTTACATTTAAGGTGGTTTACTTTTCACTGCGTTTCGTTTATATCGTGTTTGCAATCTGCTCTTTGTTGTAGTCCTTCTGTAGAAAGTTGTCAGTTTTTGCAATTAAGAGCGGTAAATTAACATTCTTCCTTTTTAATTCTTCTGCCGCTTTTGAACGCATGTACACCCTATTCCATACTAAATGAGATGATTTGCGTTCTACGCACGTTATTGCTCCAAGATAAGTTAACAATCTATCCGTTAAGATAATAATTTGGAAGCGTACACAAGGATCTGTTCGCGTCTGGCATTTACATGACTTCCAAATCATCAGAAAGTAGGTTTAGATTTATTTTATAAAACTCTGAGGTTTTCTGAACAATGCATTAAAAGGGAACTTTACTTGCAAATTAATGAGATGGTTACATGGGTGCATCAAGATTGTAGCTGCACCTTGATAGAATGAACAGAAAAAGTTATGAGCAATGTTAATAAAAAAATCAGAATGTCAACCATAAGAACTTTCTTCTAGTATACTAAACATGTTATTTTCAACTATATTTGAAGAGTAGAAAAATATGGGCATTCAGCTTGCTGATTTAGTGATTGTAGCAAATAAGGCGCCATGTCATTCAAGATTGATATTTAATTAAGCGTCAGCAAGTATTCTGCTATCGGCGCCTAATTGTCCTATGATTAATCCCGCATTGAAACTATTTAATCTAAAATAAGCGCTCGTGGGCGATAAAGTTCACACTAGAATTCTAAATGTGCAATATCGTAATACAGTAGTAAGAAGAATGTTCTACTTAGAACAAATTGTAGAGCAGTTAATACAGGATGGACTAAATCTCTCTGCAAATTTTGGTCGAGCGGTAAGGCTATAATCGCTTGCAAGACAAGTTCTCCCTTGAAGACAACATGTGTGGTGCCTCCTTTGTTGTGCAAGCCAGTATAGCCTTGCTGCTCGGCCAGAATTTGGACCATCCAGTATAACTTCCATAGTTGGGGGTGATTGTGTTTATTCTGCACAAAATATATTGAAACATACGTAATACATAATATATTGAAACATTACCATTATTAAGGAACTAGTTAATGCCCGTGAAAAATCACGGGCAGCCATGTACACGTGTACATATTACCATATACACATACATTTTATCCTACATATATATTTAATCTTATGATTTCGACACATACATATTATCATGTTCACTAAAAATGTATGCACCAGTAATGTATATAGCAGCGAACAGAAGAACATAATAGTAGTAGAGATATTTTCATATTTTTTTAATTTGAGATTAATTTAAATTGAAATGAATTTAATATTAGTCTTACTCCTTATTTTTAATAAT
>JAWQRP010004077.1:0-12381 GCA_033557875.1 Quadriops clusia
GATACCAAAGCATAGAAAATTAAATCACACTCCCAAAAAAAATTAATAATAATGAGAGGATGAAGAACTAGAGACATAATGTCAGAAAATGAAAACAGTTGAAACCTGCCGTT
Source organism: Quadriops clusia (assembly GCA_033557875.1). Lineage (NCBI taxonomy): Eukaryota > Metazoa > Arthropoda > Insecta > Coleoptera > Hydrophilidae > Quadriops > Quadriops clusia. The sequence continues at coordinate 114 of JAWQRP010004077.1, forward strand.
CAGTGGAATTGTTTGTAGTCAACATAAGTTTGCGTTTATCGTATGTTTGTTAAGAATACAAGGAATTATAAGTCACCGATGTGGTGAATTGTTTACATTCAACAATTGCGTTCAGAGTTGTAACCATACTAACCATCACTCAACATACTAAACTGTTTAGTGCACTGAACCCATCCAATAGATTTCTGGTTTATTTAGATTGGTTCGCTATGTTTTCTTTGATTCAATGTGGTAGCAGGTATTTAGGGTTACCATACGTCCCGATTTGACCGGGATTGTCCCGGTTTTGGGCATAGGCTTCTCGTCCGGTTAAGTAGTTTGTCCCGGTTCTTTCGTGTCACAATGAAATGCATGATAAAAGTAATATTAGTCAGATTCAACAATAGAAATCATGAAATTATAAGTGATGACCTTTTTTTTTTGATTATCAAATATTACCAGACTTCCCACCAAGAATCAGAAATGTTGAGAGTCTGTCCCGGTTTGAAGGTTGATAAATATGGTAACACTATTTATATTACTGATATTACACGATATAATAGAAGGAATCTTCCATATCTTAATGTAAAAGTGTTAGGCCCAAAAAAAATCGTTGGAAAAATTGAATTTCTTTGAGTTTTTCAAAAACGTATTATTGTTTAGATAGTAGATAATCTAAAGGGATTTTTTTCTATTCAAAATTTACAAGGATTTTATACCTATACCTATGTTTTTTTTTGTCTAAAATAACTCTATAAAGAATTTTAATTTGAAAAATAATAAAAGCGACTTCACTTTCGCAAGATTCACAGACATTATTTTGAAATAAAAAACGAAAAGTACTGGTAATCACACGTTAAACTAACAGTCCGCCGACGTCACAGACGAGTGGAAACTGTGCCAGCATCCCAGTATCTCACAAAGACGTTGCAGGAACAACGCAGCACATGCAAGTCCCGCACGTATTAGCATTTATATCATTTTTGCTGTCAACGTAATCATCCGTATTTATTTAGTGGTATTGAGATTGATGATAAGTTATTGGATTGTAAATAACACGTGATACGCCTTCATTAATTTCGCGGGAATATCCAACACGACCGGGCGAACAACTGTTATGCTGGGAGGCTAAGTGCGGCATTTTTCCGAGTCCTTAGCTGGCTGAAAGAGATTTCGCGACCATATTGGGAAGTGTAGAGAAGACAGTGACTATTATTAAGCGATTCCTGAGCCGACTTCCTCCAACATATAAACTATGTACAGTTAGTGGAGCATATGTTCCACAATTACAACTCTGGTAAATGAATCTCTGAGCCTGGATTTATTCCACTGCATTGGCAAAGCGGGAGGCGGTTCTATGGCATTCAATAAGACAGAATCTATCAATTTAACAATATTTTCCTCATTAACAATATTACTTAAAAATTAAGCATTATTACTCATTATTTCTGTTGATATTTTGTTCAAACCTACCTTCGGACTCTTTCAGGACACTCTGTTAATATTAAAAATACTCACAAACATCCACATTAGATAAAAAGCACAAGATAGCGAGCAAATAACAAATAATAATATCCAACGAAGACAGTATTTATTAGTAAGGACAAGCCTTCTAATGGTAGCCCTGACCCTGCTAAAAGGCTGGCCGCCCACGCGATGCGTCGAAATGACAGAGAAGGCGTTTTTTTTGCTGTTGGAAAGTAGTTAAAAAGTATAACGTAATAATAACAGGAAGGAGTGGCCGCCGGTCAGCTTTTACGGTAATCAGATTTGCGAATTAATTTCCGAGCTGGCCTTGAAAATCGTTACTGTATTTTTTCTGTCATGTCACCACCCGTCAGGCCACCTATTTACTTTCAGATTGATGATAAGCTATTGCGCTCTTAATTGAATGCGATACTCCTGCTTCATTCAGTTGATGCTTTTAGCCTTCTCGTCGTATTGTAGTATAGCACGGCTAACAGTTGTATAGCATTTTCACGATGAGAATGAAATGACGTCATACTTAGTTAAATCTCGTATCTACCAACGTTACAGCTCATGTTCCTAATCAAGGCAGAAAAGTTTACAAACAAAAACCTGAAGACCTAACTGTTTTGCGTTAATCGTTTAAATCCAAAAGTGTTGATGTACGCATCGCATCCTCTCGCACTCGTCCAAATTACTCTTTGGCCACGGTCGATTATCTTTTTCACAATGAACCTCAGTTTTAATTCCCTTTGGCATTGTGCGCATCCGCCAGCAGAGAGTAACACTCAATTTAATAGGAAAATAAATGTATAAACACAGACCAGGTATTGTGTGCGCAAAAAATAAGTAGTGCTATTTCTGGAGCTAAATTACCACTTTTTGTGCAGCTACGACTTTTTGTGCCTAAATACGCGTGCACTTTCGTCACCTTGTCTACTAATAGGTTAATGAGCATTTAGGAGCAAATTCGTTCCAGAAGGATGTAAGTAACGGAAAACACGAAAAAATGTTTAACGTCAGTTAAAAAAATAAAGAATATTGTGTAGTCATTTCTTCTTTGTCCACCTTTTATAAAAATAATAATAGTAATAAACGTACATATAAGTTTACAAGAACACACTTTTAGATCACGGCCACATGCACTAATGCAGCAAGACCATTACAACGGTGGCTAAACCGTTTAAAATCAAAATGACACAGGCACACGTAAACAACAGCCAAGTATTTGCATTTATGTTGCAAATCGAATCATTGGTAACCGACTTACAATCTGTTTGCCATGTCAAGATTTTTGCATTAGTTCAGTGGCAATAACCTAGAAAACGTACAAGAACTACAATTACAAGAACCGCATAAAATCGCACAACAGCAGTGTTACAAAATGTATGTAGGGAAAGCTATTACTCTTCTGCATTTTATTTTATCTTATATTTTTTTATTGTTCAAAAAATTTATTTATTCCTAACGGGCTGACTAAAATTAGTTTTCTGTTCGAAAGCAGGGGAGTTTGTACATTGCAGATCGTCTATTGTTTTGGCATCTTCAAATACTAAGAAAAACTAAATAAAGTATTTAAATGCATCTGAGTTATTTAAAATATCTATAAACTGTTAGACATCGATCAACAGTGGGTTGAGAAATGCCCACTAATCAGTTGTACCGATATTAAATTCGTATGATCTAGTTGTGAGAAATCTCAAACTAGTTTAAAGATTTAATACATTAGTGAATACTTTAAATATTAAAATAAATAGCGAGCGCAGACTAACATGACTATTTTACGTGTAATTAGCAAAATGTTCAAAACAATAACTATACAAGTTCTAAGTTGATTTGTAGGGACCATTCCAATGATAACTACTGTGATCGGAAGGAATTGATCTCCTGATTGGTCGCATTAGCCATGCTAATTTATTAAGTTAGGTCTTTGGTACAAGTACATGATTTTTAAATGCTAATACATACTTACTTTGCCCATTTACGTAGAACAGCTACATGTTAGGAGGTAACGTGCCGAATAAATTCACTTACCTAAAACGGAAAAAAGATATAAATTAGTCTGCGGTATTCATGCGAACGATACTAAATATGTATATATACACATTTGTTTCATTTCCTATTCCTCACCAAGAAATTGATATTAATTACAGCCATAACAAACTGGCAGCAGTCGTCTTAAATGCCCATTTGGGATGATTAGAACATATCTGAACGATTAGCCCATTACGGACGCAAAGTATCGTCTAACAGTATTTCGATAGAGCAACTTAATACATCGGCCCCATCAGATGCGGGAGATAAATAACTAATTTGTTTTAATTATACATGCTAAGTAATACAAGTTTGATTGGCTTAACTTCTGTCTCAATTAATTCGGCAGCCCGGACGATGGAAGGAGCAAAATGTCGTGAGAAAAACATTCGGGAAGACTGCGGTAGCCTTCGGTTTCTCACACTTGATGGGTTTAAGCACCTAGGGACATCCGAATGCATTGCCATAACACGCTGTATATGATTCTAATTAAGTGTTAATAGCGTATTGCCTTAAGTGAAAGAAAACGTTTTATTGCGACTTAAAAAATACTTGGAAATTAAATCGGTTAGTTTAGTTTGCGCAACCAAATGTTGTTTCAATATTCCGTTTCCATAATTATAGGTATCAAATTAATTTCCACTAATTAAAATTCCAAGCAATTCCATATATTTGATATTTATCTTTTTCAAGCCCAAAATCTGAGCTCCTAATCTATTTCTCCCGCTATGGTATATACGAAATATGTAAGCAGTTTAGTTTTCACAGTTAAAATCTACATTTAGTGAATAATGCAGCTATGTATTTGAAGAACGTTTCGCTTCATTAACCGCATTAGAACACTCCTGCAGAGAAAACCGCCATAACCGGTGTAAAATTAAATAATTAAATTGCCCCATTTGCATTTTTAATTAATTTCGGTCTTCAGGCGAACTACAATCCTGTCATAACTTACCTAATAAGTTATGCATAATATTCTCTAGGTGCTTGAACGTCGATTGGGTTAAACCAAATTAATAATTTTCGTACTGAATTTGTTTCCGTTTTTTTTGTAGGCTGATCCAATTTAAAAGTTCCCACACCTCCGTTATTATTTTAAAAAAATAAGTAGACTATTGTTCCAATTTTCAAATTATTAGTATTTTTAACTCTGATTAAGTGAAAACGACAATTTATTAAATGCAAATCGATACACTATACTATACACTTAGTACTTTTTCTTCTAGAGTCGGAATTGCATTACGAGTTTTGTTTTCCACTTAAACTTTTTTGTGACTTGCAATTCAACTGAATTTTGAAACCCTACTCTAAATTAAGAGATAACGAAAGTGTTTTTGCCAAAACAAGGGTAAAGAAGGTTTCCTTATAAGCGATGCCATGGAAATGTTAGTAATACACAACTTTCGCTATACATTAGGGACATTGTGCTTTATTCGCATCATCGGAGGATTAGGATAAAGAGAACCTTTTTGTGAATTTCTTAATCATCAACCTACTCCCTGATTATAAAGAAAAGACCGTATTCATTGGCCCACCCCTCCCTAGACCTATTCTGACGTTTGTAGGGTCATTTGAAGAATCAAATGTTCAAGTAAAGGTACGATGATAATGTTAGTGTCTTTAGGGCTACGTTTTTTTTATTAATGGATTATAAATTAATATGCAAAATAAAAGTAAGTATATGCCTACTAACAGAAAATAATAGAACATAGTTGGGATTTCTCTTAATCAGCACTAAAAATTCTACTGTTACTTTGCTAATTTAAAAATTTGTTTATAATCTGTTCAATATTACAGTTGGTGGACACTTAATTTGGGCCAGCCAGTATATTTTGTATATTTGCGAGTGTGTTGGTGAGTATAGCTGCAAAGAGCGACTGTAGCTCAATTTAAATCGATATCTCACCGCTGCCGCTGCAGCTAAATGTCAAGAGAAGACCTTTATGTCCCCAAGCAATAGTCTCGTCGTAGTTGGAACGTTGCACTTTTGAAACGAACACAGAGGAGCGACCAGAATGACTTCCATCTTTATTCGTCCAATTAACCATAAATCGAATCGTGCATCGCGTTAGGTGACGCCATGCCAGCATAAACCCAGGCAACAAACCGGGAAGCCTATTTTGCTTGATCTCGGATTGAAACAATACGTTTTCCAAGGTACAGCAGGTATTCTTCCAATTGCTGGACCAAGACGTATGCTAATGTGTACGCAAACTCCCCGTTGATGAAGGAGTGCGGGCTGGCTGATTTCCCGTGAGAACGCTTCGATCCCAGTTTTCGTGGCACTGGAAATGGCAAGTTATAATCAGCAAAAAGCGCAGTGATGCGTTCAGCGAGGAAGAGCAAAGAGTAACGATATCGCTATTACATATGTAGCACAACATGTAAATGAGCGATTCATTGTGAACTAGTGCGGAAAATGACATTTCTACTTCGCAGAGCGACATGCGATGCTCCCCAGGACGACACGCGAGACAGCGAAATCCTTTTCAATTACCGAATGAATGCATTTAATAAATTGCATTAGCGAAAATCCGGGAAGACATGCGACCCCGTCGGAGGTGCTCCCGCTGCTAAAAGACCACTTTGTTTAATCGAGGAGCGGTTAATCATCCTGACTGAAATAAATAATCCTTTCACCTATCCTTATTCATGTCTGTCCGATCCCTGCGCGCCAGTAAATACCTCAGGTATGAAAGAATTAGTCGTACAAAACCAACCCCATTAAGGACCTAAATCGCGACCTAAATCTAGTAACGCATGCCTCTTGCGCGCTGTCAAAGCATTTTAGAGTCGCACTGACTTTCTGTGCAGCTAACTATCTATCATTTGTAGTGACACGGTGGTTGTGTAATTTGTTCCTATGCAATATTTCGCCCATTGTGTGCTTGTAAGGTCGCACCAGTCGACTCGGCATTTATTCTCTCTAATGGCGAACTGCACTTTGTCGTTAGTTAGATGAGAACGTTTCAGATTGCAACTGAGGTAAACAATATACATAATATCTTGTATACAAGGTACGCTTTATAAAGTGATCTACAAATTATATGTCCGGTTGTTTTGAATATGTTGCTTAAATGTTTAGATATTATCTGTAATATTGTTGAAATTGTTACAAGAAAGAAAATTTCCACACGAAGCTAATTCCAGTAAATTGCGACCAACATAATGTACACGAAGACGACTATAAAAGAATACAAAGTCCGAGGAAACAAGAACAAAATGTCTATATGTAGCGGACAAGTAAAGCACCTCCGCCAAAAGTCATTATCCATTAATAACATACCTATGCTGTATATTTCTCGTTGTTTACATTCTTAAGATTCTCCGCGGGGAGATGTGAAAAACGGCCGCACTAAATGATAGCGCTATTAGTGCGGTAATTATGTAAAATGTACAATATTGAGACATCCTGAGAAATTGCTCGGATCGAGTAAGTGGTGGTCGCATGACGGAGCACAATGGGACTTCTTCGTCTTGAGGTGTTGTGACGTATTATTAGGGTTGGTCTGTGCCACACCCAACTAATTAATGTTGGATCAAGCTTGCCGTGGCCCCGTAATATGACTCTTGTCATAGTGGATGGGACTATTAGATACCTCTGCGATATTGGCAGGTGGCGTAGCACCACCTATACAACAAAATTGATTACTGCTATTCATTCATTTAAAAACGTAGTTTTGCGAGCATTTCTCCAAACTTACCCATTTAGGTATTGCAACTCTGCAAAAATCACACAGAATTCTGCGAAGAATTGTGAAAAACTCTCGGAAAACTTATCTAATATTGAAAGTATCCAGCTTGCACAAGAGCCAAACTAACAGCCATCAAATCAAGTTAATTCGCCATGAGATAGCATTTCACAAAAGAAGTATAAAACAGCGATTCTCCACGCATTGGCGTGACAACAGCGCTTTTAATAAACATCGATAGCTCAACATTCGAGCCAGAATACAGAAAATAGGCTCGAGTTTTATGTTAAATCGGTTGACCTTACGTTTACTATGCTTTGAAGTAGTCTTGCTAATGTAGTACAACTGCTTTCGATTATTGTATGAAATAGTTCGATTAATTCCACACCGTATACCATCTTACATAATGGCCGTACCTTGATGACAAAAAAAACTTAATTTATTCAAACTAAACGAACGGAACGTTCAGAAGCAAGTTCATGTTCCTCGCTAGGGTTACGTAAACGAATATTGCTGAATTAAGCAAGGTGAGTGTAAAAATATTACTGTACATTCGCACATCCCTAACACTACTTTTTTTATTTATGTGTGCCATATACATATTGATAGCTTTACCCGCACACAAACAAATATTTGCATACACATATACGCAAACACAGTGACATAGTATTAGCAAAAAATCCGTCTTGTCATTGACTGGCTTGTCTCTCTACCCACACGTTGTAAATGTTCCGTTACGCATCATGTTCTGAAGACCTACATATTTAATTGTTTCTACTTTTGTCTAATGTCTCCAAATTGGATTCCATCCGTGGTATCTAAATCATCATTCGCGAATTGTCGGGTCGAGTTCTCTGCACACTTTCGACACAAAGAAAATACGAGATTTCTAACCGCAATAAACGAAAACGGCGAACGTCCTATTTAAGCGTGTGCTAAACAACAGAAACTGAATACTTGCACAATTGGTGGAGGCGCACGGTCAAATGTATGAACGTTTTTGAATCTTCCTTGTTTACCTGACACTGTTATCAGTTCACGGGGTTACATCGAGGCAATAGTTTTATAAAAGTAGTAGAATTTTCCTATAGGTAAATTGAGGTATACCTGAAAACTCAAAATTTTTAACCACAGTCGCAACGAATCGAGTTTTAAAAAACGGATTGAATTTTGGAAAAGTGTAGCAAATGATGTCGTTTAATTTCTTTGCACCTATTTAAAGAACGTGAAAATAATGTCAATGCTGAGGAAATAAAGAAAAAAATTAGTAGAAGTAATTAATTACTTAAATAACTTTAACCAATAGTAAAAAACCGGAATAAAATTGGATTTTGTTCAATCCTGCATGGGTAAATAATCAAATATTGTTTGATTGGTATTTGAGGCTGAAACGTAAATATATATGGAATATGTATGTCTCCCAGGTATATCATTATTATAAAACATTTTTAATGGGCACCTATATGTTTAAACCATGAGGTTAAACGAACCAGCGCGTACCACGTCTTGATTCCGTCCGGAGCCGTAAGTTAAGAGTCTCGCTTTACATATCACACAACTGTTAAACTATTCAGAAACTTGGGTTTTCTGCAATAAAATTACAGAGCATTATCACACAAAATATCTCAGTAATGATACCGCCGCATGCAACTCAACTTTTGCTACGTTAAATTTATGTGTATCTCCGCCGAAATCTTGTGTTTAACATTCTTCCAACTCGAATTATGTTCCCTGCCTTGCCCTAGCCGCGTTCGCTTATTTATTGTGGGTATCTTTAATCTGATTTCATATTATAAACGCGCAATGGTCATCGAAGAGCCAGCCACTACTTTACGACGACGTCTCGGAATTATCTGTTGACTTTATGGTTTCTGTAATTATAAGGCGTGTACCTATTTAAATTTGTAATCCCGAACGATTTTCCTCTAACTGTTAGAGTCTAACATGGGACGAAATTTTTAATTAAAAACAATCGTCCTGTTGGTTTGTGGGTAACGATGGGACATTTTATTCTAAAATTTACAGAATTATTGCAATATTAAATATTACTATAATAAAAATGCGTGAGCGTTTTGTATACGCTCGAATGCTAATTACACGCCTGTATAAGTATGTTGTACCTTCAGCAACAAAAGTTGTAAAAACATGATCTTTTTATGCGCTTGCATGCGAAAACTTTTCTATATTTACGTGTATCTCATCGAAAATCAGGTGTTTAAGATTCTTCCAGGCATATCCTGCACATTAGCCGCGTCGTTATTCCTTATTTATTGTATCTCTAATCAGATTTCATGTTATAAATTCGCGCAGAATGGACATCGGATAGCGTATAATTATCCTACGGTGACGTATTAATTATAGAGATTATCCGGCGATTCCATCGGGTTGACAATTATTATTTTTACGACGCTAATTGTTGTATTATGCGAAATCCTTAGGCGTCCTTATCGCGATGCCTTGCCTAATAGGACCGGATAATTGATTTTAGTAACTATAGGTGAGAAACGAGAAATTTATGGACAAATCCCGGTAATAACAATAATCGGCTTGAGTACCGCGCCGTTAATGCTAAACAAATAATTTGTCAGAAATTACGCAAAAAGGACGAAGGTGGTCGTTGTTTAAAGCGCTTCTTATATGCACACATCTCCTTAATCGAATTTTAGTTATAAATTTATATTTTCGCGATTTGCATCATGTTAAGGGTATTTTATGTTAAAGGTGTTTTATGTTAAGGACATTTAATGTTAAAGCATTTAATGTTAGAGCATTTAATGTTAGAACATTTCATGTTAGAACATTTAATGTTAGAAGATTTAATGTTAGGGTCATTTAATGTTAAGGGCATTCAATGTTAAGGGCATTCAATGTAAAGGGCTTTCAATGTAAAGGGCATTGAATGTAATGGGCATTCAATGTAAAGGTCATTCAATGTAAAGGTCATTCAATGTAAAGGGCATTCAATGTAAAGGGCATTCAATGTAAAGGGCATTCAATGTTAAGGGCATTCAATGTTAAAGGCATTAAGTGTTGAGGGCATTTATGTTACAGGGAGTTTTATGTTAGCCTACGGACCTCAGTAGTTAAAGTAACATGGGATTTAAATACCTTTTTAATGGTCCTCGTTTACGAGACGTCTGTACAGCAACGCGGACTGAGTGGGCATAATTTCCTATGAAAAATGATTTTTTCCCTAAGCCGGTCGTTACATTTGCCCATAAATCTCTCTCTGATACGTGTTCCTATGCAGATGGACGTATTAATCATGCGAGTATTATGCGGCTATAAAGATATACTGCCAAATATCCATAACTGTGAGTGTTATTACTCCTTAAAGGAAGATTATGGACGTGAGTTGGCGCTTACAATAAATTTTGATAAAAATGGGCGCCGATGGTTAATTTAACTCTAAAGATTAGTATCTATACAAGCACGTGGATATAAAACAATGAAATTTCATGATAATTACTGAATGATCGATAACGGAACTTGAACATAGAGGTGCTTTGTTAAGTTTCCTCATGTAGAAATAACTATAAATAATAAAAATGACTTGCGGGTAAAAAAGTAACAGTCATGGAGATGTAGAAATGTATATATTTTATAAATTTAATTAAAACGGACAAAGCAATGGTTCAAGTGGTATAACGACAGATTTATTGTAGTACCAATAGTTTCATAAGTCGAGTTACGGATTCCTACACCTTGAATAATATCTAAATATAGCAACAATCGGTTGCTCAGTTAAACCTAAAATACCTATCTGTAGTCTCCCATCGTGAGACAATATTCCGTAACACGGTGTTAACCAGAGCTAGAATTACGCAGATCTCGGCGATTCCTTGGAAAGGAGCGAAATGAAATCGAAACGTACATAACCCATAAAAACATCATCCGGCATAGATTCTAGCGATGGCCATCCGAAGGCAACAAGTCCAATTTATTCAGGTGCAAGTTATTCGAAAGCATTCCTGGTTGCCATTTCGCTCCGTCTTTCTTCCTCGGGGCCTTTCGCGGGCCCTGGAGGAAGACGGCGACATGGTTAACTAAGAAATGGATCCCATGGAGTCCAGCCAGCGCTAGTTACGCACAGTTGGTTGCAAGCGTTAAAAACTGTTTATTACATTAATGTATAACATAAATATGAGAAAGAGGATGGACGCATTGCCGGTGTTAGTCACGGGCCGCTTATCAAATGAATTCTTCTTGCTGTTGGCGCTTCTGGAGTTACGCAGCATTGATATCGAAAGTTGTCGCAAGTCACTACGAATTATCACTCTTACGTTCCCAGTATTAATTTATTTATTTACGTCACTTTGTGACGATATTTCTTCTGCGCCAAGACCATTTTGATAAATTTGTGGGTGTATCAGCGAAGTAGGCTAATACACATGTTCGGTACACTCCTTGCATGTATCACAATGTGTCTTCAAAGGAGATAGTTGGAGGAATTTTGAAAGGATAATAGCTCCTCTTGGATGTAACATATAATATTGCTCTAGAGAATAGCTCGCGTTACAGCTCAATTTCTCCGATGGAAATTATCTGCCGGGAAATAAAGGTCACGATCGTGAAAATGCCGGTGTGTACACCTCCTTATTGTTTGGACAGCTTCAAACGGAACAAAGAGTTCATTATCGACGCTTGGTTAGATCATACAGCACACTAACCTAATAGCCTGTGGGATCGATTTTTACTTAAATAGGTCATTAGAATGTTTTCTTTAAAGGGCGCTTTTTAAATGTTTATAAATAAACTAGACGGGAGCCCGATTTTTGCAAATCGGGTGATTCTAGAACGTGTGCGATTTTCAATTGGACTCCTCTAGCAACTTTTTTTTAAGATTGTAAAGCTGAGGAATTGACCTGATCTTATAGACTGTCGCTACTACCACAGATAACCAGATAGCTCATCTAATGCTTTTCATTAGAAATGTGAAGGGTTGCCTAAGTTGCAAGGTAATTTAAAGAATAGAAGGAGAAGAAGAAAAAAACAACCAATTATGCCTGTAAGAAATACAATGCTTTTACCACTCTCCACGACTTATTATACCTGCCGAAGGCCTATGAAATCTTGCATCATGTTATGCCGTACTG
>JAWQRP010004078.1:0-12380 GCA_033557875.1 Quadriops clusia
TATAAAATAATCCTGCATATAAACAAAAAAATATGAAATAAGAAATTATCATTGGGTATACAAATTATATATTGATTTGCTTATGACAAGATGATATACAGTTTGAGTTTCAGAACTTGACAAAAAAATTGTGTAATGGCGTTTTAGATCTTGGCAACTAAATGTAAATAGTCAATGCAAGAATTACAAATGGATTTATAATCTACCCACCCTTGTGCACAAGAAACCTTATCAAATTTACATAAGATCTAAGATTTGTACTTACACTAAGCATGTCCAAAGGGCGACGGCAGTGAATGCACGCGGCTATGATTTGGCAATCTTATGGCAACTGGGCGACGAAGGAAAAATTTAAAGATGAAGTGGCGACGTAAAATTAAATTGCTGGCTAAGGTCAAAAACCCTAAAGAAAATGTATGTTAGATTTAAGCAAACTATGAAAGGAAAAACGTACCTGCGATAATAAAGGAAGTAAGTGCAGGGTCCTTGTCAAAAGGTACCAAACAGCAATAAAACAGAAAAATGAGAGTCGTGTGTTTATCTTCGAAGACTAATATTATATTTCTTCTATCCGAACACAAAAAGAACTCCAGGAGACGTCACTCCGCATTGCCAATATTTAGAAAAGAAAGTATCAAACGAAACAACAATTGAAATTTAAGAGTTAAGTGGTGCCCAAGTCAGGTAACCAAAAATGCAAGGTAAATAAGGTTGATAACGGAACAGATGTGTATAAGCAAAACAATTACGCAACAATCAAAGCAACAAACGTTACAACACACACCACACAGACACACACACACACAGACAGACAAAAAAGCAAAAAAGGGCCAAATCGACTCAAAATCGCTCAAACCGTCGATAATCATCAAAATCTCAAAAATTTTATTTCGCATGATCACTATACTTTCTCTGCGAGAAAGTAAAAAGTGAAAACTACACGAGAACGCACTAAATTATAGAGATTCAAGACGATTTTTGTAGTTCGTTTTCTCCAATTGACATACAAAATTTGATGTTAATCCGAGGAAGCGAAGGCCGATCGTGTTGGCAAGACATGAGGGTCGCGCGAAGTGAGTGAGCGAGCGCATCCGGGGTTGAATTCGAAAAGCTTGAGTAAATGTATTTTAAATAGAGAGAGTGCTTCTGTGTGTTATCACACCTATAGTCTCTTTACAGTCGTATATATATTAATACTAAAGAAGTAAAGGTAGAAATAAACACTAAACTTCTAAGTAATTACAGAAATAAACAGAACATTATTAAATAAATTAGTCCCAGCGGGGTGTTAATTTAATATATAAAAAAAGGGTATACGTTTCCTCACTAAATTTTTATTATAACTGGGTTTTTTTTCCTCACTAAATTTTTATAATAAGTGCACTACAGTTTCGATTCTGTCTTAGTGCACTTAAGAAAAACGATATTATTTAATTCGACGTACGACTATAAGAACTTACTCGAATCCGAGGATGCGAAGGCCGCAGGCCGATAGTATTGGCAAGATATGAGGGTCGCGCTTCGCGCGACCCTCATGTCTTGTGTGGTTCGCGAACGAGCGAAGCGAGTGAGCGAGCGCCTACGTTTATAATGCTTAGAATTATAGAGCCAAATTACAATATTAGATAAAATGAAGAAATATATAAATCTATAAGGAAGAAAGATAAATTAATAAAAGGAATTAAGTTTACGCATCTCTCATGAGTTATCAACAAGAAGATGTGGACGCAAGCGAAAGAGAAAGAGAGAGAGAGAGAGAAGGAGACAGAGAGAGAGAGAGAAAGAAGGGGAGAAGGAAAGAAAGACAGTAAGGGAAACATAGAGAATAAGAAAGGGAAAGATAATAAAAAGAATGAAAGGAATAGAGAAAAAGAGAGAGATAGAGAAAGATATACATATAGATATTTATAGTAGATAACTATGCATACAACACTCTAGATAGATGGATAGATAGATAGATAGATAGCGAAAGCGATAGATAGAGAATGATAGATAAAGAGAAAAAAGATTTAAGTAGATCAACAGAAAAAGATGGGAAGAGACAGATACAGAAAGAGTGGAAGAGGAGGCGAGAGAAAGGAAGAGGAGGCGAGAGAGACAGAGAGAGATGATGAGGAGACGAGAGAGAGAGAGGATGAGGAGGCGAGAGAAAGGACGAGGAGGCGAGAGAGAGGAAGAGGCGGCGGTGCATCCTCTCGCCTCCGAGCGATCGGCGGCGCGACGCCGTGAGTGCGCAAACAGTTCCAGCGACGCCTTCATTCCGCCGTCGCGACGCGATGCGCCGGCCACCTATCCGAGGAAATTCCTCATCAGTCAACTCTCGCACGCCTCAGCCGACGCGCGGTGCCCGAAAACCCTCCGAACACGACTTCGACACGTTCCATCCAGCTTCACTCCGACACAGCAACCAGTTGAACCGTCGCCGTTACCTAAACCACTTAAACATTCTCTCGTTAACCAGTTGGGTAAATAACGCTCTAACGAAATTAGACTCGATGCTAAATAAGTACTTGCATGGCCAGGCGAGAGTTAAACTATTCCGAGTTTTAACGTTTCGAAAGTTAAACAATTCGAAGTTAAATAATTTGAAGGTAAATAATTCGAAGTTGAATAATTCGAAGTTGAATAATTCGAAGTTGAATAATTCGAAGTTGAATAATTCGAAGTTGAATAATTCGAAGTTGAATAATTTGAAGTTGAATAATTCGAAGTTGAATAATTCGAAGTTAAACGTTTGGAAGTAAAACATTTCAAAGTTAAACGTTTAGAAGTAAAACATTTCAAAGTTACACATTTCGAAGTTAAACACTTCGAAGTAAAACAGTTCGAATTTAAAAACTTGGAAGTTAAACAATTGGAAATTAAACACTTGGAAATTAAACAATCGGAAATGAAACAATTGGTAATTAAACAATTGGAAATTAAACAATTGGAAATTAAACAATTGGAAATTAAACAATTTTAAATTAAACAATTGGAAATTAAACAATTGGAAATCAAACAATTTGAAATTAAACTAAACAATTGGAAATTAAACAATTGGAAATTAAACAATTGGAAATTAAACAATTGGAAATCAAACAATTTGAAATTAAACAATTTGTAGAGTAAACAATTGAAATTTAAACAATTGAAAGTCAAACAATTGGGAATTACACAATTGAAAATTGAAAGATTAGAAGTTAAATAATTGAAAATTAAACGATTGGAAATTAAACAACTCAAAATTAACCGATTGGAAAACTATACACTAGAAATTAAACATTTCAAACTAAAATAAATTGAAAGTTGAAAAGTACTAAAATTAAAAATTTGGAAACATAATCAATTGGAAAGTTAATCAAATTGAAGATTAAACATTTTTAAAATTAAACAATTGGAAAATAAAACACTTCGAAAATAAAACATTTCGAAAATAAAACATTTCGAAAGTAAAACATTTCGAAAGTAAAACATTTCGAAAGTAAAACATTTCGAAGGTAAAACATTTCGAAAGTAAAACATTTCGAAAGTAAAACATTTCGAAAGTAAAACATTTCGAAAGTAAAACATTTCGAAAATAAAACAATTCAAAAGTTATACAGTTTGAAAGTTAATTAGTTTTAAAGGTAAACAATTTGAAAATTGAACAATTTGAAAATTGAACAATTTGAAAATTGAACAATTTGAAAATT
Source organism: Quadriops clusia (assembly GCA_033557875.1). NCBI lineage: Eukaryota > Metazoa > Arthropoda > Insecta > Coleoptera > Hydrophilidae > Quadriops > Quadriops clusia. The sequence goes on from JAWQRP010004078.1 coordinate 3,675, forward strand.
AAACAACTTGAAAATTAAACAATTAGAAAATTAAACAATTAGAAAATTAAATAATTTGAAAAACAAACAATTTGAAAAACAAACAATTTGAAAGTTAAACAATTAGAAATTGAAACAATTAGAAAATGAAACAATTTGTTAAACAGTTGAAAAGTAAAAAATGACTAGTTAACAATTGCTAAATTAACAAAATACGAAAGTAACAAATTTTATAAAGTTAGGAAAACTGGCCAAGAACTTTAAAAAAAAATTGTTCAGTAACGCCGCGAAATCAGGAACGTCAAACGCTTATTGTAGCACACTTGCCGCAATTAAAAATTAAAACAATTAAACGAGGAATTTAAACGAAACGCTTGTATGCACCTACTTGTAACTTTGAGTTAGTTCAACGCTTTCCGCTTTTGTCGGCGCACGTTTCCTTCACTTTAGTGTTTCCGTTTGGGACCCCGAAAGAAAAACAAGGACTCGAACTCAAGACTCGGCTCATGTTTCTTAGCCGAGATGCTTTCGATGTGGACTCCTGCCCCCGTTTCCTGAGATGTGTACTGTTTATCAGCTGGTAAAATTTTCATTTTTACACTAGACTTTATTTCTACATAACCCTGTGTTACATCATTCGAAACTTACAAAACCCTCAGATTACAAAAAACCCAAAATTACATACCCTATTTTACAAAATCCCTATTTAGGAAACCTATTTAAATTACCTATTTACAAAACCATATTTACAAATCCATATTTACAAATCCATATTTACAAATCCATATTTATAAAACCATAGTTAGAAACCATATTTAGAAAACCATACTTAGAAAACCATATTTAGAAAACCATATTTAGAAAACCATATTTAGAAAACCATATTTAAAAAACCATATTTACAAAACCATATTTACAAATCCATATTTATAAAACCATATTTACAAAACCATATTTACAAATCCATATTTACTAATCCATATTTATAAAACCATATTTAGAAAACCATATTTACAAAACCATATTTACAAACCCATATTTATAAAACCATATTTACAAAAGTCTATTTACAAACCCATATTTATAAAACCATATTTACAAAACTATATTTACAAACCAATATTTATAAAACCATATTTACAGAACCATATTTACAAAACCATATTTACAAAACCATATTTACAAGACCCTATTCCCCAAACAAAAAAAAATAGAAATAAAAATAAAAAGATGCACCAAACTCTAATTACGAAACCTTATTCACAAACCCGATTCTTACATAATCCTCGAATTACAAAATCCCGAGTTTACATAATTCTATTTTTACGAACCCAGTATTATTTTTACAAAATTCTATTTTAACATCTCGCTTATATTTACATAGTGTATGTGGATGTGACTTTATTTTTACAAGCGATGTGTTTAGTTTTGCGAGTCGGTGTGCCCCCCTGGCGAATAATAAAAACAATTCCGCAAACTGAGCGCCTGCTTAAGCGAGATAAACATTTCGTGTTATAGTTGTACTTGGTTTATGTGTTGCTGGCAGCGAGTTTTTACCCAAACACGCAGGCCAGGCCGATGTAACTTGTTGCGCCTCCTCCAAACCGAAACGTGCAATATCGCGCCCGGAGGAATCCGGCCGGATTACCGCCCCGTTCTCGCTTTATTTATTGCGCATTATAATTATTATCTTTTACCGTTTGCTTTTATTCTTCACGCTTCTGTCACATTGGACTAATCTATTTACAACGCTGCAGCGCGGAGATTACACTCATGAAAACAATAATACACAAAAAATATATAAATAACAATCATAATTTAACATACGTTGGTAATTTCCTCATATTAACTAATGTAATTCTATAGTGGGTGTGTTGATGGTTGCCTCAATATGAAAAAATCGCATTTTAAGGAATATCAATGTGTAAATAATATAGAAACACTTAGGTAAAGTCCAACATTTTTGAGGTTAAGAGACAACTTAGCCAATTTTTAACAAGCGAGGTTATGGAATAGAAAAAAAGATGGAATAGAAAAAAAAGATGGAATAGAAAAAAAAGATGGAATAGAAACCGAACAGCGAACGCCGCAAACATAACAACATACATACATATATAACACGTATACAAGCCGTGATTTTTCACGGAGATTAGTTTGTATAAATTAAAATATACAAAAGATTATGCATTATAGTTTAATCCCAACAATCATTAGATTACAGGCGGTGCTAATCTAACAAACACTAACGTTGGCGCAATAAAAACTAGGCGAGTTGTGTTTAATAATTATTACTATTAAACCCGCCTAATTTGTTGACCTTTGGGATTATTTCTCTGTTTGCCCAGAGAATTATCCCAGGTTATCTAACAACGCATCAATCCTCAGGCAGAAATTATTGAAAATTATCGAGCTTATGCGAACGAATCGACTTGCAGCAACTGCATTAAACATTTAAGAGAGCGAATTGAGGTGGCAAATGAATGTCCTGCAGGACGTTAAAATTATGATGAAACTACAAAAGCAATTTGCGATAGAATTGTAATAGTGTATTAGTAGTACTGCATAATATGTGTACCAAATATGTGGTAAATTGGGTTATTTATCTGCATAATTTACATAGATGAATTTCCGTGAAGAGGCAATAAATTTTAACGCTTCCGGGACAAAAGAGACGTCCCTGAACTTGAACGTAGTGAATAGAGTTCGTTGCTTACTTTGTATTTTACGAACTGTCTGGAAAATAATAAAACTCTAGAAGCACGTCCGTAAGCTTACAATATTAGCTTTTATAACATGTGCTAAAGACAATTGAGAAGAAAATTTCCTCAATAAACGAGACAATGTAACCTCTGCGTGGAAATCTGGCAAGTTTTCAAACTGCGATTGAAATGTTTTCATTTGAATGACGGCATAAAAATTTCGTGAAATAAATCGTTCTTTGTTTGTTTAATATTATGTTCGTTTTGTTTAATGTGTTCATCGCCTCTGAATCAATTTTGCAATCAACGCAAAACCTGGTTTTTATTTTATTTTTGTTAGTTCAATAATGGAATAATGTGTATGTATGAAGTTTAGCAAAATAATTCATAGAATATACATACATATTTTTATTGATATTTTGAAATTTTTCAAATATGTTTTGTGATAGTTTTTTAAGAAATAAAAATTAAGGGTACTCCTATCAAAAATTTTTTGAACGAATTGCTATTATTATTATTAATTGCGTTGTTATATTTTACGGTGAAATTATATTTGGTTGTGTAATTGTGAAAACGTAGTTACGTTACATTACGTTTACAAAATTAAGGATATAAAAGACTTAGTACTCATAAAATAAGACCACACTTTGGAAGGATTCCAAATTGACCGAAAAACAAATTAAACTTGATCAAAGAAAGACATTTGAGGCTACGATTAAAATGACCTGGGAATGTGTAGGTCAATGTCTCGTGAAACGACCAGGACAAATTGTAGTCCTTCTCAAGGGCTCAATATGCCCTGAGCCTTTTCAGTAATTTATGGCATTTTCTGTAACACGGGGTCTTCAGTAATTTACAGGTTTTTCAGTAGATTACGGACTTTTCAGTAGTTTCTGGACTTTTCAGTAGTTTCTGGACTTTTCAGTAGTTTATGAACTTATCAGTAGTTTATGAACTTTTCACTAGCTTATAGGAAACTCATGTTAATTGTCCCGCATTAAACCACCTTCGAACGTCTTATTTATCGGGACAAACTCCTCGGAATTCGAATCTTTCCCCAGTTTTCCTCACGGCAGCGAGAGCTGTGGAAAGCCGGTGTAATATCAATATTTGAGAGGAACTTGACATTTCCGCGAAGCATTGGAGGATTTATTGATTCTCGCATCGGAACACCGAGACCTAACTTACCTAACTCAATAACAGGTAGTTCGACTACGTGACGATCCGGAGGAAAACTCGCTGAAGAATGAGGACACATTTTAGACTCGCAAACGGAATTTTGTTCAAAGGAAACTAAATTCCATTTTGTCTGGAGCTGAGGACGAGGGAAGGCTGAGGACGAGGGAAGACGAAGGACGAGACTGAAAAGTCATCTTTCTTATAAAAAAAATCTTCCATTCTCTTTTTTTTCATTGTTAAATTACCTATATAAAAAGATGAATTTCAATTTAAATGAAAATGGAAATATTGAATGAATATTTATATATCGTATACGATAGATGAACCGAACAAGAACTCATTAAACTCTGTGATGAATAAAAACGAAACAAAAAAGGACCTCTAACATAAAAAAATTGACATGCCCGAAATAATAAATATATTACGTATTCTAACTACGTTTTACTTAACTTTCCACAACATTTCCCTCACATAAAGGTAGCCTGTCTCACTAAATGTCACAGAAAGCCCCACAAACGGTTCACGAACGACTTGTTCTTTAATATACAAAACGATGAACGTAATTTTGCTTTGCAAGGCCATCTGGGTCTGTTCCCTTTTTTCGTTGGATAATAACGTACAAAGCCAGGAGAAGGAGAGAAGGCTTTATGAAAGACCCGATCAAATTTTGAACCTGGCTTGTCATTTACCGAGCCAGAATAAAATTCATAATGTCAGGGGAGGAACCATCTAAATGAAAAGTTACATCACTGAAACGAAACGAGGGTCAGTCATTGTGTAAGTGAAATATTTCGTAATAATAATGGAATATTAATAATAAATAAAATGGAGTATTAATAATAAATAAAATGGAGTCTTAATAATAAAGAAAATGGAGTATTAATAATAAAGAAAATAGAGTATTAATAATAAAGAAAATAGAGTATTAATAATAAAGAAAATGGAATATTCACTGAAACGAGAAATGCCTAATGTGCCCTATGTAATTAAGAAAATTGAGGTTGCTGAACCTAACGTACCAATCGTATACATTCATGATAATCGACTTCGTCTTCGAGACTTCAGGCAACGTTTTAAAGTTCTCACCTCCAGCTGACGCGAGAAGAAACAAATTACCCCAGAAACGAAGGACAAGAATCGATACTAAGTCCATTTCTCGTATTTAAATTTTTTCAGAGAATTCGCCCTCTTTCAGCGAGAACCCTGGAATTTACTTTTTTAATTGTGCAAATGTTTCCCTCGATTTCCAGCGAGGGCGAGGTGCCTCATTAAAGAGTTCAAAGGAAACCCGCTCGGCCATAAGCTATCGAAAAACTTCAAGCCATGAGACAAATTTATGGATACGTTCGAGAAGGAACTTAAACGAATTTATGCAACGCAATTTGCTTTTGTTTCGTTGCATAATAGCCCGATTAGCAAGCTAAATGCAAACAAGGCAATCTGCCTCGGCTAAGCTGCTATTAGGGAAGTTATTGATAATACCTCCTTAAGAACAATTTCACAAGATTTGTGGCTGTAACTAAGACTTTGCTTGCATTACTTCCAGATTAAATTTTAATTTTAATCATTTAATAATAATAACAACAATACTAGTAGTAATAGTAATAATAAAAGTAGTAATGAAAATAATAAAAGTAGTAATAAAAATAATAAAAGTAGTAATAATAATAATAGTAATAATACTAAAACAACATTAAAGACTAATGCGAAGCAGGTGAGACGGTTCGTTGAGGGCAAGTTTGAGGGACAGCCTTAGTAAGCTCTTCGACCACCTGTTAAGCCTAGAACGCATTTAGCATCCCTGTGGAATTACGTGAGACTTTCTGAGCGAGCTAATTAATTATGCAAAGGACTTTAGACGTATATACTGGTTTATTAAGCCTTGCACAAGATTAGCCAGGATCTAGGAGGCCGCGAAAGTAGTTAGGCTGGGGACAAATACATTAGCATTACGTTTCAGGACTAAATTCCTGGGGTGAATTTACGTGGAGATTTTCATAATTAAGGCGCTCGTATGAGCCTATCCTATGGTATGTAAATCTTTGACCGAGAGTGGGTGCTACCGAGATATTTTCTATCATATTATTTTCTTTCATATTATTTTCTATCAAATTATTTTCTATCATAATATTTTCAATCATATTATTTTCAATCATATTATTTTCTATCATATTATTTTCTATCCTAATAATAATAATATACTAATAATAAAAGCCAAAATAACCATAGACGCAATAGTTACAAAAGACAGTAATTTACCTTTCAATTGTTCCTTACCGTCTAGTAGCCTGCGACCATGTTTCCAGAACATTCGATAGCCCCAACTTATATGTATATGCCCATACCTACATACATCATGCACATTTAACACAACAAAATATCACCGCTAAAACTAACGAAAATTAGAGGAAATTGCATTGCAAACACGCACAACATGTTAATACACACTCTTAACAACAATTCCTTCTTTAAACAACAAATTTATCCCGAAAATTAACGAAAATTGAGGAGGCGAAAGCTCGTTTGACATTTCGATTATTACGTCACGACACAACTGCCGCCATAGCCAACTCCAAGCATGGACTTTTAAAATTGTGATTATCCTATGTTGTATTCAATGGTGTTTAATTATTATTATTATTAATTTAACTAGTTTAATCCGTTGCATTATGAATGTATTTTTCCATCAATTTTGGAAGGTGCTTGTTTTTTAAGATACTTTACTGGAACATCTTCCATTCAATGTAAAGTTATTAATTATTTTTATTATGTGTATTCCATGTAATAATCCCTATATAATATTTGTTTTTTAATCAATATAATAATTCAAATATATTGAATAAGAAAATTAAATTATTGTGACGTCAAGCTCGCTCGCTCGCCGCCTCGCGCCTTTGGCGCTCGTTTTTTAAGACACTTAACTGGAGCTTTTTTACATTCTATTTTCAGTATAAAGTTATTAATTATTTTTATTATGTGTATTCTATATATTTTATTATGTGTATTCTATATAATAATCTCTATATAATATTTGTTTGTTTTTTAATCTCTATAATAATTTCAAGATATTGAATAAGAAAATTAAATTATAGTGACGTCAAGCTCGCTGGCTTCGCGAGCTCGCCGCCTCACGCCTTCGGCCCTCGTTTTTTAAGACACTTCACTGGAGCTTTTTACATTCTATTTTCGGTATAAAGTTATTAATTATTTTTATTATGTGTATTCTATATATTTTATTATGTGTATTCTATATAATAATCTCTATATAATATTTGTTTTTTAATCTCTATATTAATTTAAAGATATTGAATAAAAAAATTAAATTATAGTGACGTCAAGCTCGCTCGCTTCGCGAGCTCGCCGCCTCGCGCCTTCAACGCTCGTTTTTTAAGACACTTCACTGGAGCTTTTTACATTTTATTTTCGGTATTAAGTTATTAATTATTTTTATTATGTGTATTCTATATATTTTATTATGTGTATTCTATATAATAATCTCTATATAATATTTGTTTTTTAATCTCTATATTAATTTAAAGATATTGAATAAGAAAATTAAATTATAGTGACGTCATGCACGCTCACTTCGCGAGCTCGCCGCCTCGCGCCTTCGGCGCTCGTTTTTTAAGACACTTCACTGGAGCTTTTTACATTCTATTTTCGGTATAAAGTTATTAATTATTTTTATTATGTGTATTTTATATCATTATCTCTATATAATATTTGTTTTCTAATCTCTATATTAATTTAAAGATATTGAATAAGAAAATTAAATTATAGTGACGTCAAGCTCGCTCGCTTCGCGAGCTCGCCGCCTCGCGCCTTTGGCGCTCGTTTTTTAAGACACTTCACTGGAGCTTTTTACATTCTATTTTCGGTATTAAGTTATTAATTATTTTTATTATGTGTATTCTGTATATTTTATTAAGTGTATTCTATATATTAATCTCTATATTAATTTAAAGATATTGAATAAGAAAATTAAATTATAGTGGCGTTAAGCTCGCTCGCTTCGCGAGCTCGCCGCCTCGCGCCTTCGGCGCTCGTTTTTTAAGACACTTCACTGGAGCTTTTTACATTCTATTTTCGGTATAAAGTTATTAATTATTTTTATTATGTGTATTCTATACGATTATCTCTATATAATATTTGTTTTCTGATCTCTATATTAATTTAAAGATATTGAATAAGAAAATTAAATTATAGTGACGTTAAGCTCGCTCGCTTCGCGAGCTCGCCGCCTCGCGCCTTCGGCGCTCGTTTTTTAAAACACTTCACTGGAGCTTTTTACATTCTATTTTCGGTATAAAGTTATTAATTATTTTTATTATGTGTATTCTATATGATAATCTCTATATAATATTTGTTTTCTAATCTCTATATTAATTTAAAGATATTGAATAAGAAAATTAAATTATAGTGACGGCAAGCTCGCCCGCTTCGCTCGCTCACCTTCTCGCGCCTTCGGCGCTCGTTTTTTAAGACACTTCACTCGAGCTTTTTATATACTATTTTCGGTATAAAGATATTTATTATTATTATTATGCGTATTCTATATATTTTATTATGTGTATTCTATATATTTTATTATGTGTATTCTATATATTTTATAATGTGCATTCTATATAATAATCTCTATATAATATGTGTTTTTTTAATCTTTATATAATACTAGCAGACGTACCCGTTCTTCGAACGGAGTTGGAAGTAAATAGTCTTTTCAAAAAGGGCGAATGTGAAATGTACATGGAGAGAGTAGAAGAGAGACGAAGACATTGTTACATATTCTATTTTCTTACTCTTAACTATCTCTTAACCTCTTTCTCGTCCGGTCCCATTCTGTCATGTC
>JAWQRP010004079.1:0-12378 GCA_033557875.1 Quadriops clusia
GCGGATAGCTTTGTCATGTCCAAATGTTGATGGAAAATATTATGTACCCGTTCATTCGAGATGCCCACAGCATTAGCAATCTCACGCACCTTCACTCTTCTGTTATCCATCACCATATCATGAAGTTTATCAATGATTTCTGGAGTAGTAACCTCAACAGGGCGTCCAGAACGTTCAGCGTCACTTGTGCCCATATGACCACTCCGAAAATTTTGAAACCCCTTATAGACTGTTCAAATGGAAGGTGCAGAATCACCATAATGTTTATCAAGCTTCTCTTTAGTCTCCTGAGGCGTTTTGCCTTTCATAAAGTAATGTTTAATTATCACAGGAATTTTTTTTCGCCCAATTTTTGAAAATCACTCGACTTCCTCGAATCAAACGAATGACAAACACAAAGAAATGGACCGATCTGCATGAAACTTGGTGTGTTGTTCCAAGAGATGCTTCTAACTAAACAAAACCTCGATACGCGCCAGTAGTGCCATCTCTCTGACTTTGCACGAACTTTTCAAACGACCCTCGTACTCACCGAAAGAAGCAACAAAGTTTCTATAGACGCCTGTCCGATCTTCAATCCGAAAGAAGATGCATCCCCCCAAAGTTTAGTAAAAAATCATACGATTTTTAGTATAACTTGTACATTTTTTGCACTATCGAATTGATTTTTACCCTGGCGGGTTTAGTTTAACGTTCGTAATCGAGAAAATTTAAGATCCACGGAAACTACCCCTGAAATTGCAATTAATAAGAGGGTTTTCACGGTTTTTAGACTATATTACTTTGCAGCATATTAATCCTCTTCCAATTTCCAATAGAAACGATGTCCCATGCAACCACCCTACATCGCACCCTTTAGTAGATATTTCAATTCTTTTCCATCGATGCATAACTTCACACTGCACACACTCAATGCATAATGCACGCAATCCGATGATTTTTTGTATAACTTGCACATTTTTTGCACTATCGAGTTGATTTTTGCGCTAGAGTCTTTAGTTAAACATCTGTAGTCCACAGGCATCGAGAAAAATCAAGACTTACGAAAACTATCCCCCTAAAATGGCAAATAATTAAAAGGTTGGAATAGTTTTTACGCTGTAATTGTATTACTGAACAAAATATTTGAAATTATTTTGCAGAATATTAGTCCTTGTTGAATTTCCAATAGAAAACGTGCCCCATGTATCAGTCTAAATCGCACCCTTTAGTAGATATTTAATTTTTTTCGATCGATGCATAACGATCTACACTTTCGATTTAGAATCCCTAAATGCATAATCATCAAAAGTTGACATTCTTAAAATCCACCCCCGAACCGTAGGGTTGAAACATTTAATTCCCTATAACTTTTACACCATTGAAGATATTGGAAATTAATTTGCAAATTATAAATCCTTGTTGAATTCTCAACGGACGACGTATTTTATCACTTTACAAATGTAACATTTGAGAGATGTTTCTGAATTTTACTTTCCCGCGTATCTGACCAGCTGGTATTTATTCACGTTTATCTGGTGCACCCATCCACAAGGAACTACTTTTTGTACAGGAATGTAGAAGCTTTAGTTAAAGTACTGCAGCTGTGACCCCGTGCGTTCCAGTACGTAAAAGTAGTTCTTGGGGAGTTGTGCAACAGATAAACATGAATAAATACCAGCTGATCAGATATGCGGAGAAGTAAAATTCAGGAACATCTCTGAAATGTTATATTTATGAAGTGACAAAACAGTTTTCTGTTGAAAATTTAACGAGGATGTATAATTTACAATTTAATTTGAAATATCTGTAATGGTGAAAAAGTTATAGGGAATTAACCAATTAATCAACCATACGGTTCGGGGGTGGTTTTTAAAACTGTCAACTTTTGGTGATTATGCATTTACGGTCTGTAAAACTAAAGTGCCAATGATATTTTTTGCTGAATTACGTTATATGTGATTGCGTACCATATGCGTTGAGTGTCGAACGTTATGCATCGATGGAAAATAAATTAAATATCTACTAAAGGGTGCGTTTTAGGTTGGTTGCATGGGGCATATTTTTTATTGGAAACTGAACGAGGATTAATATGCTGCAAAGTAATTTCAACTATTTTGACTAGTATTCAAATTATAGTGTAAATATCGTCCCAACCCTCTTATCAATTGCAATTTAAGGGGGTAGTTTTCATGGATCTTGAACTTTCTAGATGATTACGGACGTTAAGCTAAAGATGCCACACAGTCGCCCAAATGCTCGATCTAGGTGGACAAAATTCAATTATTAAGGAAATCATGCTTTATGGGTAAACTCTTAATAACAAGTAAGTTAATTTAAAGTTTTAATAAATTGATTCCATACTACAAACATAACATAAGCAGTAAATATACAAAAAAAGCGTATTAGAAAAATACAACATACCTAGTTAACCATATTAATCAATTCCTAATATTAAGAAAAACATCAATAATCATAATAACACAAAAAAAAGAAAAAAATCAAGTAGTAAGAGAGGAGCCCGTTAGAAAATGAATTTTGAGACTTTTCTTAAAGTGTTCTAGCCTAAATGCAAAAGGATCCATATTCAAATTATTAAGAGTCGTAGGAAGTCTAATTATCGGAGCATTTCTGAAGTTCGCAAGTACGGGGACAAGGCACGGACAGTAGATCGGACCTACGCAGACAACAACCGGGGACACGCAATCCAAACTGACTAAGAATGAAAGGAGCATCATAAATACTATTTAGTATTTTGAAAACAAAAACCGCATCCGACATCAGGTGGCGCTTAGCGAGAGTGAGCAGGCAAAAATTAAAACTCCCATCTTCGTATGAGGCAAAATGAATTTGAAATTTAATACAGACGTAACGTGAAAACTTCCGTTGAATTATCTCAAGACGGTTAAAGTATGTTAAATATTGAGGATGGTATATAGTAGTACAGTAATTGAGTTGACTGAAGACAACCGAATAATAGAGGGTAAAAAGAGATTCTATGTTGTTAAGTTTAGCAGTCGATTGATAGGAAATTTATTATTTTAGTTTTGACCTCCGCGAAAATTATGTCGTAAACCAGGGACTCGAAAACTTTTGATACAGAGCTCAGTATAGAGATGGGTCTATAGTTTTTGATATCTTCTTTAAGACGTGATTTAAACACCGGGATCACGAAACTCTGCTTCCATATAGACGGGAACCGACCGCTCGATAATGACTTGTTAAAGATTATTTGTAGTGGAATACTCAGTTGATCAGCACAACATCGCAAAACAATCGGAGGGACACCGTCAGGGCCCGCGCCCTTGCTGGCATCTAATGTTTCCGTTTTTTTTGTATTTCATCACGTGTGACCTGCACCAACACCAGACCGCCGGTCACCCCAACGGGACCCCCATCATCGCCAAAGTTTGCCCCCTCGTAAACGGACGCGAAGTATTCGCTAAATAATTCAGTCACCCCGCGACTGATGTCCACAGACCTGTCGCTGTATAACATCTTGCCGGGCAAGGCGCCCCCAGCCCGACTGGTCGATGCATAACTCGAAAAGCGTCTCGGACAGGACGCAATGTCGTTCTCTAGTCTCCCGATAAAGTTATTATAATCTTGTTTTATAAGATATTTTGCACGACCCCGAAGTATAGAGAAAATAATATAATCTAAATTATTTTTGTACACTTTCCATTTTTTGTGCCATCTGCCCTTCTCCCTCAGCACCCTGATGATGACCGGCGAATACCATACCGGAAACCGCTCCGATTTGGCCCTCCCCAATGGTACGTGCATGCCAAAAAGGTCAAGCAGGAACTACTGAAATCTTTCAGCGGACCCACTGACGCTGAAGCCCGCCAACTCCGCCTCCCAGTCCACACCCTCTAAGACATGATTAAGCCCTTCATAGTCTGCTAATTTGAAATTAAAACTTGCAACCGGTTCAATTGGTAATCTTCTGTAGACACGTGCGCTATATAAAAATTCTATTGTCTGGTGGTGGACATCTTCGGCAACAAGCGGACAGGCCCTCACGACATCAGATACTGAGTCCCGACCCGTAGCGAACACAAGGTCCAAAATCCTACCGTTTGCATTCTCGACCCGGTTGAACTGCTCCAATGAGCAGAGATTTATCATATCTAGAATCTCTCTTGTTCTAGCGCTATTGGTGAAGCTCTCTGCCACGAAAGCGCCAGCACCATCACTGACCGACCAACTCATATTCGGGACGTTAAAGTCACCCAAAATCAAAAATACATCGGCAGGATTGTCATTAATTAAAGTAGGCAGATGGCAGGTGGCAGATATACGCAACATATGTTCAACGTTACCATAGGGTCCTCACATCTTACACTAACCCAAACATCCTCCACTCCACATGTCCAGTCCTGCTTCATCCAGGAATGGACAGAACCGTCCACAGCAACCAGCACGCCTCCCCCACTATTCTTCGACAGATCTCGATCCCTTCGATACACGGCGTAGCCATCCGGGAACAGTTCGTTGTCAAAAAACGATCTCGTCAGGTTTGTTTCCGTTAAACAATATATCTGCGCAAAGCTCCACAGAACGTTCATAAGTAGTTCACCGTTCTTAGTCCTCAACCCGTTAACATTCTGATATAAAAACTCAACATCATCACCAAACAAATGAAAGAAGAAACGAATGCACGAAAACACCGTCCGCACAGGCACCTAGGCCGCTATAAACTTCTCGATGTCCGCCTCCTGGGTGATTCGGCAAATCCGGGTGCCGTCGCTCCTACGCACGAAGATGACAACCTCTCTGATCCACACGTAACGGAAACCAGCAGCCCTACAAACCTCCCGCGTCTTACGAAACAGAATCTTGTTTCTCGGCGGGAGATGCTCGTTAATAAAAATTTTGCCACCTACATCGGGCACATCCAAAGACGGCGATCTTCCTCCGGCCACGCTAGCTCTCTTCGCTCTCATAGTGAAGGACAAGAGGGAGTCCCTGGTACCACGGAATTTCATTCGAACTATAATATTTTCCGGCGTGACGTTGCTTCCCGGCCGCATCGGTGCAACTCTGTGCACTGCCTCAATATCAGTCGCCACAATATCTCCCCACAGCAGCGGCTATCTTGCACACCACCTCTGTTAGGTTTTCACCATTCTTCTTAGGTACTCCCTGGATCTCGAGATTGTTGCGACGTCTCCTCTGCTTCATGTCCTCCAAATCCTCCCTCAGCTCCCGGACCTCACCCCTCAGCTCCTTGTTCTCCGCCTCCAACGTGTTAATTATCTCGCACTTATTTATAAATTCTTGTAATAACTTCTCGAAATCGTGAATTCTGTCAGTCGTGAAATGCAACGATATATATATTATCATATTTGTCGCTCAGTGCCCTTATATCGGATCGGATTGATATTAGCATATTCATTTTAGACATCTCCTCCTTGGTGCCCACCGGTGCGCTCTCTCCAGATGTTTCATCAGGATAATGTTCTATTACGGAAAGCGACAGTCGATTAGGCTCGCAGGTGTCACATTTCCAGAGAGATCCCGGCCGCGAGAAGGACCCGAGGTCCACCGCTGATATTCCAACACACTTTATGTGGAAGTGTTGTTTACAAATGCCACATATGATACCCGGACTTATTTTCTTGACCTCATCGGAACAGATGTTGCAAAGTATGGACATCCTAAGTGGCATTTTTGACCAGTAAATTTATTATTTGTGGAAATGCAATTATGATATCGGTCGCTTTCACTCTATCAACACAGCAGCAAGGGCACCACTATAGTTTGGATACAGTTCTCGGCAATTAATCGTTCGTTTTACTGCACTTTACACCGAAATTGATCACAGCACCGGCGCACGTTGGTCCGGAACGGCTCAAAACCTGGCCATAATTCAAAAAAACAAACTTCGGAATTTTGACATGAAATCACCGTATATCTGTTTAGGACCCTTCCCCTTATGGGGTGGTTACCTGAATTATGATGGTATTACCCCTGGTCAGTAACTACACTTAGTTGACCATCGCTAAGCCCAGAAGCAGGTTCGTGTGTCGTTTTTCGTGAGTTCTTGTTACCGTGCCTTACCGTTTATTGAGTTGCGTTTTGTAATTGATGCATTGTGGAATCTCTTCCCTCAGGTATGTATTTTTAAAATTATTTAACATATTTGACATCGGTCGTTTCTAAGTCGAATTATGGGTATAGATATTTGACCTATTCAAAATGGCCGCAACGCTAGTTTCAAGTAGTATGAAAGTAGGGTGAGGCGTGATGAGGCGTAAAAATTTTTGTATAGAAATGAAGTCCAATCTTTCTAGTTGCATGTACTTAAAGAAATTCTTGCCCCCAAATTGCCCGAAATCGCAAAACACACAAAAAGGAGTATTGCGCGCGTAGACATACCTATACATATGTCTACGCGAGGCATTGAATGTGTCGCACGCATAGAATGAAACGAGTCCAACTCAAAATACATAATATACGGAAAAACGCAATTGAAGTTTTACCCACTTTATCAAAATTTAATTGTGTCTTTGTATTACAAGTCACTATCACGACTTTTTCATAGTGATGTGGACTAAAAAGTCTAGTTTATGTTATTAGGCTGGTCATTTTTGACATCATTGGTTTCACTTAAACTGGTCAAAATTGGCGAAGAAGAGGATACTGTCATCTGGCAAAATCCGCGGCCTTCCTCTACACGGTTTTGACGACCAGTTAAATTCACTTTTAAAAAGGAAACAAGTGAAACAGCGAACAAATAAATTCGTTAACAGAAACAACAGTTTCCGGTTACAGTATCTCTCATAAGTTGCTGTTTACCATGGTTGATGGTAAAATTTGCAACTCTGTAACTGGAACACCGTCAACCCAAAAATGTTATTTGTGCGGTTTGACCTCCAAACATTTTAATGACCTGCAAAAATGTTACGAACAAGAAGAAAATTAGGAAAATTTCCAATTTGGGCTTTCTGTGCTTCATGGATGGATACGATTTTTTGAATGTCTTCTGTATTTATCATACAAATTACCCATAGGTAAATGGCAAGCTCGGGGATCGACAGATAAAGAAATAGTCGAAAATAGAAAAAAGCAAATCCAGGAGGATTTTAAAAACTAACTTGGATTGCATGTAGATAAACCGAAACAAGGGTTTGGAAGCACCGACGATGGTTCTTCCAAAATAAAGAAGTATCTGCCAGAATAACTGCGGGATATCGGAAAATCTAATTCATAGGTTCCACATTATTTTACAAACCATTGCGAGTGGCCACGCTATAAACGTTCCAAATTTTCATTGTATGCAAAAGAGACTACTGAATATTATGTTCAGTTATATTCGTGGTATCCAATGCCACCGAGTGTACACAAAATATTAATACACTGTTCTAAAATAATAAAAAGTTCGTTACTTCCTATTGGACAATTGAGCGAGGAAACCCAGGAAGTACGTAATAAGGACTTTAAAAAGTACAGGCGAGATTTTTCTAGAAGATGCTCTCGGGAGAAAAATAATAAAGACATTTTTCTTCTATTAGTGTCTTCCGATCCTTATATAACATCCTTAAGATGTCGACAGATTACGTCTTCCCGTAAATTGGACCCAGAAGCCCTTGACTTGTAGGACAAAGACGAAGGTAAAGAATCAGAAGATGAAAAAACAGAAGCCACGGAATGCGAGGATACTGAAGAAGGGCAAACCGATGAATCCGAAAATGAACATGAGTGATTCGATTTCCTAAAAATTATTTTTTTTTTATCTAAAGAATATTTTTTATATATTTTGTAAATAAGTATGATCATGTAAATATAGATTTAACGATATAAATTAGTGCCGCTGTTTATATTATAAAAAAAAAACATAGAAAATGTAACAGTATAAAAGCATCGGTATGACCGGGGACGCAAAAAGTGTATTAATAATACATTAATTTTAAAACTATAAAACAAAATTAACAGATGCAATTTTATTTCTTGAGATTAAGTCCCCAGATGATTAATAAAACACGTTGGATATGCCTCAGGTACAAATATATTTTAGTTGGGAAATTTTCGAAAAAAAATTTAAATTACATAAGAACGATTGGTAACGTCATAGGCAGTGATAATGTGGTTGCAATGTGTGCATTTTGACGTTGGTATTGTTGGCGCTTAGTGAAAGCTTGCATACTAATTTAAAACAGTTGATGTAAACAAATATTGCTCTTTATAAGAATTTCTTATTACTTCACAATAATAGGATTCAGCTACGAACATAGTACAAAATGCTACGTGGATGTCACAAAATGAATGAGTTTTGTTTTGTAGCTATTCTGACGTACCGAACTTTAAAAACCAGATTTTTATTAATTTTTTCGAAAGCACAAAAATGTCTAAAATTGGGAATGTATG
Organism: Quadriops clusia; assembly: GCA_033557875.1. Classification (NCBI taxonomy): domain Eukaryota; kingdom Metazoa; phylum Arthropoda; class Insecta; order Coleoptera; family Hydrophilidae; genus Quadriops; species Quadriops clusia. The sequence goes on from JAWQRP010004079.1 coordinate 8,353, forward strand.
TACTGTATTGATTTTGGCAAGTTTTAATTTTTAAGTATCACTCGACATTACATGATGCAAAATTTCGGAGACCTTTGGGAGTTGCCCTACTCTCGGAAAGTAGTAAAAAGCATACCTTGGATAAAAAATTATTTCTTACAGTTTATTTCTGTCTATTATTTATCATCACAATATCTTAAAACTGGCTTAACCGTTTGGTCTGAAACTTTGCATGGAGCTTCGTTCTGACTCCTGGATGTTCGCTAAGATCGCTTTTCATGATACTTGATCAAGAAGTCAGTTTTTGCAGCAAAATATCAACTTTCTCAAATTTGATGCATTTTTAAAAATCGGTTTTCATAGAAGTGTAATTTTCAGTCTACATTAAAAAGAGAAATACCCTCTATTTTAATTATTTTCATGGAAGCAATATTTTAATGTGTGCATTTCCATTCCTGTCAACATTATAATTTTTAGGGCAATGTCAAATTGACGTCTGTCAAGTTTATAATTTTAGTTAACGCCAAGTTAACATTGTTTGTCAAGTGTATAAATTTTGCAAGAAAATGGGCACATTCACTACTAATGTATGCGCAGTAGATGCGTATTATGAAAGTATTTCTAAACAACCTACGCTTAAAAAAGTTACATGGTTGTAGAAAAGGGACGGGACGGGAAGGAACGAGAAGGGAAGAGAAGGAAAAGTACAGGTAGGGACGGGAAGAGAAAGGACGCTAAGGGAAGGAACGGGAACGTATGTGACGGGACGGAAAAGAAATTAACAAATAGTTAAGAGGAGAAAATAAAATATGTAATCTGTTTGAAGAACTGACATACATATTCTTATTTTTTTCTGACTCCGCCTTCATATTTTTTCCACGCTCTCCATCTATTTCTCACATTCATGCCTATCAAAAAGTTTATACATTTTTAATCTGTTTATAGAACGGGTGTGTTTGCTAGTAGGTAATAAAACGAATTCTAAAGAATGAATTCGATAAATGTTTTGTTTCTGAGTTCCATGCATATGCATAAAAGAGAAAGATTTGAGCAATAAAAAAACAATGAATATTTTACTCTCACTACAGCTAGTTGTGTTTTAATTCGCTCTAATTGATACGATCAATGCAGGAAATAACATAATAAGTACGTTACAAACTGATGAATAATTTGTCTGGCATTTTTATAACCTGAGCATATTCGGTAGCAGCGTTAAATATGATACCATCTACACTTAAAATTTTACATTGCCGGTTAAAAATATACACACTGTGGATGTTATCATCACCGTAACAAGCATAGAAATGTAAATGCAAATGAGTAATTTTATTTGAAGTTACTTATTGCCTTGAAACTTTGAACAGGGGAAAGATTAACATGAAAATTGCCAAGAATAATTGAAACGAAATCATTTTCACTATATTCAGTATATAACTAAATTTTACATTCGCAATCGATGAAAAAAAACTTGAAAGCTTTTTAATCGATTTTCATCTATATTACCATTATAAGTAAGATATAAATATATAAAATGTGGACTTGCGAATTTATAAAAAAAAGTATAGTAGAGCGTCGATTATCCGAACATCGGTTATCCAGAACGTCGGTTATCCGAACATAATTTTCAACTATTATATATTGAACTATCTATTAGCTGTTCGTCAACGTAAACATTTTTGGTTTAAATTGTTTATTTTTCGTCCGGAGACTATGTGTAAATGAGTGAGGCATGAAAACACAGTCTTTGTTAACCCTATGACGCCGATGGGCATAAAGTATCACATTGATATAAGCGACGCATCATTCCTGTGTTGATAATTAAATTGTCTGTGAAAAAAGAACAACAACTTGTTAAAATTAAATAAAGTGATTACTTTTCTAAGATGCTATGTTAGTTTCAAATATAACCTATATAAACATTAACACATTATATACTAACTTATTTATCTTGCTTTTCTGTAAAATTGATTATCCGAACTACCCTTGTTCCCAATTAGTTCGCATAATTGATGCTCTACTATATTTAAAAATAAATAATTAAAATAAATACAGATTTATTGGCAAAAAAATGAATACAAGATAATATCAAAATGTTATTATTTCTTTGACCTTTTGTATTTATTTACTTATTATTTTAATTATTGGCTTTATAGGTATTTAAAAGAAAGCTTAAACGCTGCTCAACATTTCGTTTGAATAATTAAAACTTTTTCAGGAGTATAATACAAAATATGAACAATTTTGAAATCTACTTATGAAAGACTGTATTATAATACTTCTTATATAAATTAAAATATTACGATAAATACGTTTTATTTAAAAAAAAAAATAAAAAAAATATTAAGTTATTTGATGTTTTTATTAATTTGATTATAAATTATATTAATGTTATTTGTAATTTGTTTAAAATTAATTGAAAATTTTTCATGTTTTATATTTAAAGATTCTAAAACTCTTCTTTTTCACCAATTACTTTCTTTTACTAAACTTTTAACGTTATCAAAATCAATAATATGTGTTTTCTCTTTGCAATGCTTTGTTAAAGAAGTACAATTATCTGTTAATTCTTCATTGTAATCATATTTATGTTAAAAAATTCTGTTATGTAGATATTATTTTCTTTCACGAATATAACATCCGTTACAATTTAAACAGTTAATTTTGTATACAAGATTTGATTGTTTAAATTTATCAACTTTATCTTTTATTCTAGTAAAAAGTTTGTTGGTTATGGTTTGATTTTTAGTAATAATTTTAATATTAAATTTTTAAATCCATTTGTAATATTTTTAGTTAAATTTTTTATGTATGGTAACATTATATAATTTTGGCTATTATTATTGTTACTAGATAAGCCGTTGCGAATACATTCGCAACAATAAATTGTTAAATGTGCCACACTGTTGTACCCTTAAATGAACTTTGAATTATATAGGGGTGATATTGGTGAAGCAAAACAATATCTACATAATAGAATTTCTGAACATATAAATTCTTGCAATAAAGAATGAATAGATAATTGTACTGGTCTAACAAAGTAAAGAGAGAACACATATTTTTGATTTTGATAATGTTAAAATGTTAGTAAAAGAAAGTAATTGGTATAAAAGAATTTTAGACTTTTTAAATATAAAATAAGAAAAATTTTTATTTAATTTTAAAGAAGATACAAATAACATTACTAGAATTTATAATCAATGTATTAAAAATATCAAATAACTTGTATAATAATTTTTTATTTATTTTTTTAATGAAACTTATTTCTTGTTATAAGCAGGGGGGTTTCATAGGCAGTAAAGGCTCTTGGTAAGCGAAACAAGGTCAAATGTTTTTCAACGTAAAATCTTTATTATTAAACGGAGCTTTCACCATTGTTTAGTAGCAAGTTGGAATCAAAAATAAAATCCTTGACCTCCAAAAAAGGAGCCGGTAATGAACGAACATTAAGATGAGCAATCTTCATATATAGATTATAATTATAAAAAAAAACATATTTAAGTATAGAAGCACTGTAACACTTGACTAAACTGATTAAATTAGATTACTGCTCAGGCGAAACTTGACAAACAAAAAATGAGTAGTATAATTATACCAGGTATGTAAATATGAAACCGGAATTTTTTTTTAGAAAATTAACATTAATTGCGTGAAAATGGTAAAAAATAGTTTATTCAAAATTTTTTCCATTTGTTTCTACACATTTTTGAATGCCATGTCAATAAAATTGTTGCTTCTTTGAGACAAACCAATCATTGAGCCATTTTCTTATATCTTCGTAAGAACTGAAGCGCTGCTTGGCAACTGCGTGTCCGATCGGTACAAATAAATAATAATCGGATGCGGTCAAATCTGGTGAGTAAGCCGCATATAAAAATATTTACCAATCAAACCCCTAAATCGTTTCTTTAACGGGTTTTGTTCTGTGCGATGGTACATTGTCATGAAGCAAACTGACCTTGTGTTGCCTTTTTTGATATTCTGGTCGTTTTTCGCGCATTGCTTGGTTCAAATATATAATTTTTTGTCAGTGGCGTTCAGTATTAACGG
>JAWQRP010004080.1:0-12376 GCA_033557875.1 Quadriops clusia
CAACTAGGACCTCCTAGGACGATTACGACACGAGCCACTACACAATACATAATATCATCAGAGACAGAGGCACCTTTAATCGCAGATATAGACGCTGTTCATTTGAGGTTCAACTCCGGGATAAGAAATATAATAAGGAAATATTTCTATAGTCCTCGTTTTGAATTGTTACAATATATATAAGTATAAGACTTCGGTATTAGAATGAAGGAGAGCGAGGTGAGTGAATTACTCTGACCGTTCCGAAAGTGGTGCTTGGGGAATATCTTATAGACTCCCATTCAACCATCAGTCAGATAGGTTTCCCACCTCGATTGGGGCATCAGAATGAATTGAGTTTATGAGTGTGACTTGATAACAGGTGTTCCAAGATTTAAGGTATGTCTGCAGTGAAACTCATCCCCAGTCCAAAACAAACAAATTTCCTAAAATTAACCTTTTTTGTTGGGAGACAATTTTTGTACCTTCTTTTATAGAAATACATTGACGCTTGTCTGGCAATATAATATTAGTCGTGTGTACATTGACCTAGGTACTTGATACTTTAAACAAACAGCTGCACGTGTGCGTAGGTAAATCTTTCAACGAACTCATCTTTTGATAAACATACGAGCTACTACAGGTTCTCAACAATCACCTAGCGCTTATGGTGTAATAATATCAGGCACTAGAGATTTTTCGTTCGGATTATTAATAGTGTCTCTCACTATCTCTCATAATGTCTCTCACTGTCTGTCTGTCTCTCACTGTTTGTCTGTCTCTCACTTTAGCAACATTAATTCAATCGTCAATTACAAAACCTCACATAAACACATGTAAATGATTGCTGTTTTGCCACCCATATACGAGGACAATTCAAATAATAACGGGATTTTTCCGTTTCTTTCCCCCGAAATAATATTTTTTTAATTTGAGCATATTCCTCGAACGATTTTTACTTAATTAATGTACGAAGATACTTGAAACAATACTTTCTCCCAGTATCATCAATATCCTCAAGTAGTAATTCCCCCCCCAAGTCAGCCACAACCCCCAAACCCGAAATTAGAGCAGATCCGAGTAGTTTGAGGGATGAGAAGGGGTGAAAGGACAAACTCGGTCTATCGGTGTACGTGAGGAGGATGACACCCTCAACCCGGCCTTAGCAACCCCCAAAACAGATGCCAGTGGCAAGGGGATGTATGTGGAGCGCTGCGGGGGCGGGATAACCACTTCAACCCCCTATATCAAGTTCTTACAAAGACATGTATGCTACGTCTCCGCTAAGGCCTCAATTTATTTCCGCCAAAAAAATTAAATGGGCTCTAGAATTGACTCGTGTAGACAGCATTGAGATGCGTCTTCCGCCTGGCAGGCTGTCTCTTCACGCCCAAAAAATTGGAATGGCTTTGACGAACGTTTATTTCTCAGCGAACGTTATTTCTTAGAGAACGTTATTTCTTAGAGAACGTTATTTCTTAGAAACGTTTATTTCGAGGCGGCGGCGTTAAAAGGGTGCGAAAATTGTGTTGTTATTGTTATTAGGAAATTTTTCCGATTTTCGCCATCTTCGGTTTGATAAGAGCAAGGACTCTCGCTTGTGTATTCGTCCTTTGCTGACGATGGAATCAATTTGGAAACCTCGATGTTTCGGGTTGTTGAAGGATCTACGAGTGGATCGGTTAGCAAAGCTAGCCGTGTTTAATATTGTTAAAATGTGTTTAAAATAAGATAGCTAGTGGTAACTTAGCTAGTTGTTTATAAACAGTAGTAATAAAAAACTTCTGAAACATCAATTTTTGCTTTTGTAATCGCTCAAATAAAAAACGATAAGGCGTTCCCAAAACACGGGTAACAAATTTATTTATTTTCTATGAAACTGGTTTTTTTATTATTTTTTTGATCCTGTGGAGTTTTTGAAAGTTGGAAGCTAGGCTCCGCGAGGACATAATTGTGATGTGAATAAGATTTGCTGCTGAATTTCCGTGGTATCACCACTGATCTCAAACGTAAATACGCTGATATAAGGGTGAGAGGGAGTCCAGGTATTATTTGCTCTCCATGTTCCGTGACGTTTGGGTAGATCGGAAGATTCATCAATCCTTGCTGAACTTCCGTGGTATTCACCACTGATCTCAACGGTTTGATTAAGCGTTCCGTATTTGCGTAAACTCACTGATATCAGGTTTGAATAGTACCAACAAGGCAGTATTTAGTGTCTTCGATTGGCTCTAATAATTCGTCTCGACGATTTATTAAGGTTAGATCGTAGATCCCAAGGTGGCGTCTATCTCAAATATCCATTTCATTGTCTCAATCTTCACCCTCTGGTACCCGTATAGCAGGTTCAATACTCCGAAGGCAATAGATTATAGCCCAAATTCCTCTCAAGGCTGCTCCAGTTGTCACAGCCGTAATTCGATATGGCTATAGATCAGAACACTCCGCTCATTAAGTACGTCGTAATTTTGGCCGGACAGTACCCTTAATCTTTAAATAATAATTTCTGTATATTTAAATGAATTCTGTTCCCGTAAAATATTGTTATTGTGTATCGAATTTTGTGTGGTTTTTTATACCGAATAGACGTCATAAACCTTTATGTGTTTGATTGTTTAATTCCCCTCACTTGTAAGCAGAGTGTTTATTATCAATACCAAAGAATTAATTAATTATCGAGCTGTACCTAACGCAAAGAACTGGTTACTACATCATCACAACCTAAGACAGTTCTAACTCAAGTAAAATAAGAATTACAGGGTCGTTAATTATAACTACACTGATCTAAATAAGTTAGTCAACATCTTCAAGGGACATAAGAGTACCCTAGCTATCAAGAACACTTCTTCATTGGGTGTTTTTATAAACAATACCGTGGATCGTAAATTTATACTTTAGTACGGGCCTGATATTTCGTCAGTCGGCGCAACCGGGATTGCATTTGATTGGCCACTCTCCTACTCCTTCTTGGAATCGCCGAAAAAAACTGCTTACACTTTTCGTGTCTATAAGCTTACATTTGTCCTCTCCCTTCCTTATATATTATTAAACCTCCTTGGCCGACACCGTATGCACAACCACCGCGTGTCACTTAACCTTCAGACATTTGTGCCACCGTAAAACTGATTCACGGCCATTGTCCAGTTTTGACCTTTAACCTTTTAATCGGTGATCATCCGCCAATAAATTATGAATGTATCAAGATTTGGCAACAATTTGTGTTATCCTGCTGTTGTTTTTCTCGATTGTGATATAATATTCTTACCTAGGTGAGAAGTCTCTTAAGCACATGTTAAAGAAATTAAATTTTAATTGGTTAGGTATGATGTTGTAAAATAGTTTAGTTGTTTGTCTTTATATTTAAATGGTGTTTACTGTATTGTTGTGATGCTTGTAATCTGACTTCATTGTCATATTTAGCACCTGAAGGCCCTCTTCCCAGATCGGGACCGAAACTGTAGTGCCGCAATAAATTATTTGAGCAAGGTTGAGCAAATTTCTTTTATTTAATAATCATCCATTGCCCTTTGCTGGGGATCTCCGACAACATGAATAAGATTTGTTAAATTTCAGAAAAATCGGTTGAACCGTTTCTGAGGTATCGTGGTTATGAGTGAGTCGGCGAGTCAGTGGTATTTGGCTTTTATATATATCTAGACTCGCAATAAGGTTAACGGTCTTAAGGTGTTTTTTACAGCGGCAACCAACATAAATCAGTCCGCCGGATAACAAATCGAGGAAAGTATTTGCATCGAGCAAAAAGCGAATAATTTTTAGGTGGACCAGAGGCGGGCGAACGATGACTAATGCCCTTATGGAAAAACCCGGATTCCTCCGGGACGCCCGGAACACGCCCGGTGATAAAGGTGCTTCAGGAACTGATTTGTAGCCTCCCTAACTCTTAAATGAGATATTTCAATTTTTACGGTTGACAGGTAGGGGGCGCCTTTTGTTTCAAGCATTTTGCTTAAAGTATTTTGCTTTAATCATTTTGCTTAAAGTATTTTGCTTTAATCATTTTGCTTAAAGTATTTTGCTTCAAGCATTTTGCTTCAAGCATTTTGCTTAAAGTATTTTGCTTCAAGCATTTTGTTTCAAGCATTAAACGATTCACTGACACGAGACGATTTACGGACTTTACAAACATTTCAGGGGCACATTGACTGAATAAACCCTACTTTCTTTACCTTTACTCTTCGGGGTAATTCCTCGTATTGAGCCACTAAACGTGGGAAAGAGGAGGGATCGCTCAAAAAGCTCGTAAGTCGCCGACTGGCCCGAGCCCGTAATCCTAACTAAATAATTCAGCAAGCTATGGGGCCACGGCTAATATACACACACAGATACACACACGTGTGAGAGAAAGAGAAAAGATGTGTGTGTGTGTGTGTGTGTGTGTATGTGTGTGTATGTGTGTGTGTGTGTGTGTGTGTGTGTGTGTGTGTGTGTGTTTGTGTGTGTGTGTGAGAGAGAGAGAGAGAAAGAGAGAAGATATGTGTGAGAAGATGTGTGTGTGAGAAAGAGAGAGTGTGCACACACGTCTATGTGTATAAGTAAGGAAAGGGGCACAAAGGATGTGAAGGGTCTTTCTATCTAGGGAACTCGCCAGGTTGCCCTAAAATGAAACACATACTCGGATTAAGGTGCTAAATGTTCACAGAGGACTGTTTGTTCCATGTATAACAGTTATTTTGATTAGGTAGAATAGTTATTTTCAATTATTTAAAAAATAACCATGATGAAGCGGTCCCTCTTTATGCAAGCGCGCTTATGTCAGGGCTAAGTTCAGGTAATAATTTAATTACTCAATTCCGTCAAATAAGTTCTTCATCCGGATCGAGATCTACGGTACACTTAGAGCTATTGACTAAGTCGGCATTAAAGGGGTGCTGTTCCAGCGTTACGAACTAAATATAGAGAACTCCTCCTTCGCCCCAATATCAGAATATGTAGGTAACGTGAGATAGAAAATTATATCTACAACTTGAGCTTATAATGGCCCTCAAACAGGGCGTATTAAAGATGAGGAGGCAGCTCTCGAATTGTTTCTGAACTGACATAAAACTGCAATATAACTTAACAAACAACTGTTTGGGTGGTTTATGGCGACACTTCCGCCAACTACTTGAATAACTTTAACCTCATTATTAATACGATCCACGGCACGCAACCTCATCCGAGGGCGAAGCACCTTTGTTGGTAGACGAGATTTTCACTAAATATTATTCATTCTTTACGTCTTTATGTACAAATTTCATTGTAGGATTTTTCGGGAGACTTCATAGTTTTGTTCTTTTAAACGATTGGAACAGACTAAAATTGTATTATCAATAAAATACAGTCGTAGGTACTTTCCGCAAGTTTATTATAGGATTTTACGACGCGACCGGTTTCGGAAAGATAATACTTTCCATCCTCAGGAGGTCACTACAAGAAAATAGAATTGTAAAACATAGTAAAAGGTTATAAAACGCCCGGTGCACGGCGGAAATTACAACATAAGTATGTCATCGGAAAAAAACATCTCGCAAATGATAAGGACAAAACAACCAAAAGCCCTACACACTTATTCTTCAATAGGGTGGTAAACCTCAATAAAACCACATTTACGAACACAGAGACCGATCTCTTGAGTAAAGGGCTACAGCATTCCATGGAGAAAATGGACAAAAGAGACCTCGAAGTCCTTAGTGTGGAGGTTGATGTGGCTATAAGCAGAGATGGTAGGAATGAAAATAGAAATATAATAAGAAGCGAATGTGTGCGAGAAACTAGGAGAGAATTTGATAGGATGAAAGAACCAAAATATATAACACATCATGGGGAATCCACTGCTCTAAGATCAATTAAAGAGATAGTTAAACAAAACGATCTGGTGGTGGTAAGGGCTGACAAGGGAACCAATGTGGTTACGTACAAACGACATTCTTTGCTAACATCAAAAATAGGGTTGTCTCACATTTAAATAAGCAAAACAAATCCAGAATAAACCAGGTAGGGCTTTTCCGTTCCAGACAGCCATCTGTGACTGCAATTCGATACGTTTGGGGCCGGTCTCCCTGCTGCTTGTTATTTCGGTCAAAGGCAAACATTAATTCTTGCGTGAAGTTTTATATATTCGCGTTTAGATTTCTTAAGTTATCTATTTGTATATTCCCTGATTATTGGGATTAGTTAGCTCCATAAGTGTATTTTATGTTGACTTACTTGTCTCTAACAAAGTTTGTTGATCTTGCGAGATATCCTTGTAATTTGTACATTGTTTGTATTTATTTTATGCCATTTGTCTCAATAGACGTCTTAAACCTATATGTGTTTCAATTGTTCAATGTCGTTCATCCGTAAACAGAGAGTTTGTTGCTAAAGCAAGAACCAATCATTCACCGAGCTGTGTCTAACGTAAAGAACCGGTTACTACATCTTCACTTCGTAATAAAGTCCTAACCCTTTCATTTGACAATCATGCCTAAAGTGACGATCAAGTATTAATTAATAATAATTAATACAACAAAATCGGGCTCGTTACAACATATACACCGTGCGTTGAAAGTGCCCATGAGGGCTGAGCCGAGGGAGATTGAATTTGATACGATTAGGCAGATAGCAGAAGACAACGGATACCGAGCTGAGATTCTTGACCGCATAAAGGAAAAGATTGAGCACAAAGAAGCACTGAGAAGGTTGGGACTGGAGATAGGCAACCAGAATGACACCGCAAGAAGATATAATCCTTTGACATACATAGGGCCGATCACACATAAACTTAAAAACATCCTGGAGAAACATGACATAAAAACTACCTACAGAGCTACCAACAGTCTGAAACAAATTTTTAATACTAAAGTCGACAAAATGCAGAGAAACGGCGTTAAGTTTTAGATGTAGAGAACCCTTTTGGATTTATTCGTATACGACGTAGATTTAAAAAAATATATAACAAAAGACGCCAGCCCGTTTATTAAAGCCACTTGCGCAAATAAGTAATAAACAGGGAATGCGAACGTCGCACGCAGCCATCCGGGCCCATAATCCTTTTATTATTTAATATTTCCCGAACCCCAGCCTGCTTAATTTATCAAGCGTGTTCTTCCTGACCTCGCCATCGGGAGCTCCGAACAGCGGAGTTTATTAAAACAAATGGTAATTAAAATGTCCCGATTAGCACTTCAATAAATTTGTTTAAATGGAAATTTAGTAGCGCGGAATCCTGTTAAAACGGGGCAAGGTAACCCAACAAGCGGTGGGGGGCTTGTTCTATCGTCCCGAGTGCCCCCTGACGCCCTAAAATCGAACCTTCACAGCGTGTCGAGAGCATCGCTGGAGGCTGTGGCGTTAGGACATCGCAGGAGGCATTGGAATGGGTGGCAAATAGGGGACTGTAGAACAGGAGGTCTATTAGAATGTGAGGTACAGGAGGTGGTGGTACAAGAGGTGGTGGTACAGGAGGTGGTGGTACAGGAGGTGGAGGAACAGGAGGTGGTGGTACAGGAGGTGGTGGTACAGGAGGTGGTGGTACAGGAGGTGGAGGAACAGGAGGTGGTGATACAGGAGGTGGTGGTACAGGAGGTGGGGGTACAGGAGGTGGAGGAACAGGAGGTGGAGGTACAGGAGGTGGGGGTACAGGAGGTGGAGGTACAGGAAGTTGGGGTACAGGAAGTTGAGGTACAGGAAATTGAGGTACAGGAAATTGAGGTACAGGAAATTGAGGTACAGGAAATTGAGGTACAGGAAGTTGAGGTACAGGAAATTAAGGTACATGAAATTGAGGTACAGGAAGTTGAGGTACAGGAAGTTGAGGTACAGGAGATTGGGGTACAAGAGTTTGACGTACAGAAACTTTGAAGTATAGAACATCACAGTTGGCGACCATGGCACAGCCGCCGCGATCCGTAATCTCGCTGCTCGCCTACCCTGATCGATCACAGGGTGGCCCTTTCGAAGTCGGGGCGACAACCCCACAACGCCCCCTGGCAGGCTTTTTCCGAGGCTGAATTATTTATACCACTGTCACTTGCACTGTTGATTTTTTCGCGCGTGTTTACAGATATAATTCAGCTTGTTTGGGGAGGAAATGGGGAAATTACTGCTAAACTGCCACATAACACTTCCCGAGGAGGATTCTCGGGTGATTCGATGTAGTAGGTAAACAAGTGCTACAACAACTGTTAAATGTTTTATATTGGAAATTCTTCCTCTCGCGACTAGTTCTATACGTCATCATTCCATTTAAATGCATTGTACTAAAAAGAAAGTACAAGCTTCATTACAGATGTATATGACTGCCCGTAAAAAGAAAGTACAAGTTGCACCATAGAGGTACAAGCTGCACCATAGACGTACAAGCTGCACCATAGACGTTTTATGTTTCAGGTTATTTGATTTTGTGAAACTTTGTAGATTTTACTTTAACTATTTTTGGGAGTAATGAAACTCGTTAATTTCTTAGCGACTTGTTTTATTTCGACTATTAATTACAGTGGTTGGTTCTAGACTGTCGACTCTTGGTTAGCGACCCTATAAGGAAGGCTCTTGAGTAGGTCATGCGACTTAAGCGTTTCTAAATGTTTATAAACACTAAGTGCATTTACCTCTGGAGCAATCCGTCTAGCGCTTTAAGTGTGTTACATGTCAGCAATAAAATGCTGAGCACTTTTTGGTGGGACGAGCTGATTTAGCTATTCCCACGCATTTGTATAATTGAATATTTGTATTACCAATGGAATATTTATGGTACAAATGTAACATACAAGCTGCACTTTGTATAACTCTTTTATGATACTCCGTCAGATTTCTTCCCTTTTTGGTGACTACCTCACCCGTATCTATCCACCGGATTAATCCGTAGAGTGAGACCGAAGACCGATTCGGATTAAGCGTGAAAGTAAACACCAGAAGGCTGGGCAAGAGACCGAGAAACCTATCTGAATAGAGCATCTATTATCCCGGTTGGCATACTGACGTGGTAAACTTGAGCCTCAACTTAAGTTGAATTCGAGCACTGAGGTTAAGCGAAGGGTCCCCGGTGTCGCCCCGTTTGTTTGTCCCGCAGCCGACTTGATTGTGCGCCACTATTTGAATAACAAAACACATTCGCAAGATTCAGTCCCCTATTGTACCTGTGACGTACACCAAGGATTCGAAAAACGAAGAAAAGATTAGAAAAACGTAAAAAAGGTTAGAAAAACGAAAAAAAGATTAGAAAAACGAAAAAAAGGTTAGAAAAACGAAAAAAAGATTAGAAAAACGAAAAAAAAGATTAGAAAAACGAAAAAAAGATTAGAAAAACGAAAAAAAGATTCGATAAACGAAAAAAATTCGAAAAATGAACAAAAGATTCGAAAAACGAAAAAAACTTTCACACAAAAACGCATCGTTACAACTGATAGTAACCAGTGTTCGATGGCCTGAATAACACAGCCAAGACACTTATAAATCAGGGCTAAGGGATGTCACCCCACGTTGGTAATCAAGTCAGCCGATAGGCTCCCACTTAATTCACGCAATCCGTCACTCACCCATCTGGCTGCACCCTTATAAACCGATACGTTTTAATTAAATAATCTCTCATTAGCCAGGTGGAAACATCCAGGGAATCCCAATCACCAGATCGGCTGTCAGGGGGCGTATGAAGTTGAAATCAACCCTCAACCCCCTACTTTTTCAGTTGTTAATTTTTCAACTGTTAACTTTTCAGCCGTTAATTTTTTAGCCGTTAATTTTTTAGCCGTTAATTTGAAAGGGATTCGAAGCCCCAATGACGAGCGGCACGTAAAATAAACCCGGGCGAGTAGTTGCCGTAAATTTCCTTATTTTATTCGAAAAGTTGGAAGTTGGGAGCTTCAAGCGCTAGGAAGTTTATAAGTGGTGCACAATTGTCTCCCTGTATTATTTAGTTTCATAATAAGCCCAGGCTCTGCGCCCCAGCCTGCATCACTACGCCAGCAACAGTCGATTTCAATTATTCAGAGCCTTTGCTCCTCAGACTGTTATTACAATTAGCTTCAGTTTTGTTATATTTCAATCTAACTTGTAATTGGAGTGTTTTCGGATCATGAGGGTTGAATTAAGTGCTGGGGCTTCTGTACTGTTAACGTTTTGTACGGTTACGGTTTTGTACTGTTAAGGTTTTGTACTGTTAAGGTTTTGTACTGTTAAGGTTTTGTACTGTTAAGGTTTTGTACTGTTAAGGTTTTGTACTGTTAAGGTTTTGTACTGTTAAGGTTTTGTACTGTTAAGGTTTTGTACTTTTAAGATCTATACTTTTAACGTTCTCTACTTTTAAAGTTCTCTACTTTACTATTGAGGTTCTGTACTTTTTTATTTAGGATGAGTTCTAATTACTTCTACAGTTGTTCACTATTTAAAAGGTTGGTCACCAATCAAACAGTTGACTAGTTGATTAGTTGATAATAATTATTTCTTAATAGTTAGCTTAAGCTATGTGCAAATGAAAACATCCTGATCTCCTATGTATAGCTTAAATTTTTTTGTTAGACCGGGTCTTATCCCGAGGCTGTTCCAAAAACCGGGCGGGCGACTGAGTGCATCGATCAGGGAAAGTGGAAAACGAGATTAGGAATCAGCGCATTTTCGCACGAGCCCATTTCCAGCGAGCGAGGGTCTAGCCGCCGGCAGCGCCACCAAGCGGGTCTCGCGCCACTCGCACAATCGGCCATCTGCGATGCGAGCTTGTCTATGTCCTGTGAATCCCCTGGGCGCCTGTCACGGATCCCAGTGTGCTCTGCGGCGGCGGCGGTCCGCGCGGGAATCTCGGTCGCGGTAAAAAACCGCCGCCTCCAACGTGACCGCTTATGCTACAACCCCTCGGAGCTACCTCCCTGGGCCACCCCTCGAAACCACCCTTCGAATCCACCCCTCGAAACCACCCCTCGAAACCATCCCTCGAAACCACCCCTCGAAACCACCCCTCGAAACTACCCCTTGAGGTCACCCTTCGAAACCACCCCTCGAGGCTCTCTAACCATAGAGGCCTATACCAATAGGCAACCATTGAAACACAGATACATCTGTATCCCTACATTTGGTACCTACATATCTAGTTGTCTTGTTAGACTTCCGAGTCTTCCGCTTTGAGTGTGATGTAGATGAATTTGTGCCAAGGGTTTAACTTGCGCATCCGGACTGAATGATGGCACTGGGGGATATCTGTTTAGGTGAGCCCTTTTCAACCATTTAATAAGATCGGCGCCCACCTCGATTGGGAAGTGGTATGAACTGACTTCTGTAATGACTGTCTAATACGGGCGGCTCCCTACCTCGATTAGGGCATCAGAATAAACTGAGGTAATGAGCGTGAAAACTAAACCATTACAATACATAAAAATTTGAAATTTATTACCAAAAGTGTACATTTACACGTGTACCTACGCGTATTCACCTAAACAATAGCTATACAAACAAACACGACCTATATGTTACGACTGGGTGTGCTACGAAGAATGGGGGTGGTTGCAAGAATAGGGGCAACTATGCAGGAGGTGTCATGACAGTTGCATAACACACATTTCACAAGCAGATAGCTTGTGGGAACGGGCAAAGGTTTGTAACCAGAAGATGAACAGAACTGCTCCGGGGTGGGTGTGCTGCTTTGTGCATTCCACCCAGTTTCCTGCAGCATCATTTATCTCGAATATGTGGAAAGTATTAGAACTTGAAATATGTTCGCCCTTGCCTCTGCACAAATGCAAATGCAAATGGATGAACCTAGGAGGAGGAGGAGGAGGGTTTTTATAATATTTGCTTCTTGGAAATCTTTCTGTTTAACTTTTCGCTGAGATAGCTTTGTACTTGAGTATGAATCAAGCCTTGACATGAATCAAGCCTTGGCATGAATCAAGCCTTGGCATGAATCAAGCCTTGGTAAGAACAAAGCTACCTATCATAACACTTAAACTTTACATAACTCATGTAAACTTATGTATGCACGTACATGCTAGTTTATTTTTCCATCAGTTACCCTTAGATCCAATTAGTTCGGATAATGGACGCTCTACTGCATTTGTGATGAACCCGCCTTTCGGTGTCGGGATTCGCGACGATACAAAAATTGCTCACGACGAGCGCCCACGGGTAGCACACTAATTAATGAGGGTTAAATTCTATATATCTCGGGCGCCACGTTATTTTTGAGATGAGTAACGAAACTCTGGTAAAAATTAACAGACTATATTAAATACGTCGAAGTAATGCAAAGCACAGACAGTATACAATAATTCAGGAAAATTAGATAACGCAAAATAGTAAGCAAATATATGCCTCGAACATACGGGGCTGCAAGACGGGTTGCCGACATGGCAATAGTTAAAATAAAATTTACTAACTAAAATTACAGGTCAATTAACGTCAGTGTCCAAAGACCAAACTGACGGAGTTAGTA
>JAWQRP010004081.1:0-12376 GCA_033557875.1 Quadriops clusia
CGAAGCGAGTGAGCGAGCGCCTGTGTTTTTACTTCGTAAAATACTCCAGTTAACTCTCTTAAAAAACGAGCGCCGAAGGCGCGAGGCGGCGAGCGAAGCGAGCAAAACAATATAACATTTTGGGAACAAGTGAGATATACGAGAAAGCAAAAAGTAAAAATAAAGCAAGGATAAAGTAATGATAAAAAAAGGGTAAAGTAAGAATAAAATAAGTGTAAAGTAATAATAGAATAAATATAAAGTAATAATGAAATAAGTGTAAAGTAATAATAAAATAAGTATAAAGTAATAATAAAATAAGTGTAAAGTAATTATAAAATAAGTATAAAGTAATAATAAAATAAGTGTAAAGTAATTATAAAATAAGTGTAAAGTAATTATAAAATAAGTATAAAGTAATTATAAAATAAGTGAAAAGTAATTATAAAATAAGTATAAAGTAATAATAAAATAAATAAAGTAAAAATAAAATAAACAAAATAAGTGTAAAATAATAATAAAATAAACGAAAAGAAGTGCAGATTCCAATATAGAGACATCTTGATTTAGCACAAATTTTGATATTAATCCGAGGAGGCGAAGGCCGCAGGCCGATAGTGCTTGCAAGACATGAGGGTCGCGCGTAGCGCGACCCTCATGTCTTGTGTGGCTTGCGTACGAGCGAGCGCCTATGTTTTTACTTCGTAAAATACTCTTAAAAAACGAGCGCCGAAGGCGCGAAGCGGCGAGCGAAGCGAGCAAAACAATCTATTTTGCGAGAGAGTTGGGTATAGTAGAGCATGTATACATATACGAGAAAGAAAAAATCTTGTTGGTCTAATTTTGAATATTCATAAAAATATCCATGTCGATTTTCTGCGTGATCACTATACTTTCTCTTTACAAGATAGTAACACATTGACAGTCGTAACACATATGGATGTACAGCCTGTTCGCTTTGAATTGTTTTATAAAAACTGCGGTTTCTTTGTCGCATCTTTGCCGCCTCTTTCAAGATCAAAGACCGCCGGGTTTTCTGCGTTACAATTCAATCCGAACACCTTGTATTTATATGTGGTAATAAGTAAGTATTCCTAGAAATAAATTTACGTCCACATTATAATATAACCTAATAAGTATACCGTTTTGAACAACGACGTTTTGAAGTACACGCTGAGGTATAGGTAGTTATAGTTTGACAACTTATGGTTTTCCCCCATATTAACTAGTACAGCGGGTTTCCCCCGTAATAAAACTATTGTTTTTCTCTAACGACATCTGTCGGGATCCCGTACGTGATACCATCTCATATTATTTATATGATACCGTTGCTATGGCACCTGTTACCTATACCATTGATTATATATAGCATATATAATCAATGCCTATACCTATAATCAAATGGTATAATGCCATTGAATAATACCATTGAATATAGAGTATATACACTCTATATTCAATGATAATACTTATATGTGAAATAATACTACACAACGTTGATACTACATATGTGATAATACGTAGCTATGGTTGCTGAGTGTAGTCACTGAATATTGAGTGATCTAGATCAAACGCTCGATATCCCGACAGGTGTCGCTGAAAGCAAGTCGGCTATAAAGGCGCATATATTCAAACTATTTACAGTACTTGCGTGTATATTAAAATGATAGGTAGCTGTAGTGCTAAATAAATTATTGTAGTATTAAAACAGTAATTGCTCTACTCTCTATGATATGATATTTTTACAGATAAAATAAATAATATTTTACGGGGGTTAAAACTAAGGTTACAAAGAAAGTCCAACTTATCCCTATCCTGTGGACACGGGGGGCCAAATTGCACCCGTCTGTGTCACATATATACGTCTCAAAGGCCACTTCTCGCCATGCTTTCCTAATCTGGTTCTTGACTGTGCTTTTCGGTTTTGAACACTCTCGTATCGTCTGGTATTCGTAAGGATCCTCGAAGTACACTAGAACAGAGAAAGGAATCAGTTTTGCGCTAGTCAACCGGTTAATTGCATCAAATATCCGTCTTTTATTTTGAAACGCTATTAGTTTGTATTCTTCAATTTTAAATGACTCGCACGAATGAAAAGGATCTACACTAATCAGATTGCATCATTTTGCGATTATTTCGAGACACTCACGACTTTGAACCGTCTTCCTGCAGTGGGTTTCCTCAGGAGTTGTTACGTTCGTTGGAGGGCATTCTTTTAGGTATTCTTCCATCACATTTTCTTCACAGTTATGGTCATGTTTCGAATGGCAAACGTAGCACTTTAAGCAGTCCACCGAGAGCACGAATGAGGAACAAAGGGCCAAAGGGGCTGAAGAGAAGGGATAAGCGGCTGTCGAGCTACTGGAAAGAAAGATTAACACCATCACAGCTGGAATGCCATAACTAACTTTCATTGTCTGTCATTGTTTGGGATGGTCTAACAGTTGTAGCCGGAGAGTCTGATGATTGCAAGGACTACCATAGGGCGGCCTCGAGGCGAAAAAGGGCGGCAGGAGGCCTCGCCTGGACTTACAGTTAAGGAAAAGCGCTGAAACGCTGAAAAGTCAGGGCAGTTTTCAAATGTGGGCGTCACTGTGACATTGTCAAAGATTTGCCTACTTAATTTGAAGTGGCTTGTTTCTGAAACAGTTTGTTGCTGAAACAATTCGGGGGGTAGCACCTGTCGCGTTTATTAGGCGTTCCATTCGTTTGTTCTTTTGTTCATTTTATTCATTTTATTCATTTTATTCATTTTGTTCATTTTATTCATTTTGTTTATTTTGTTCATTTTATTCATTTTGTTTATTTTGTTCATTTTGTTTATTTTGTTTCTATTTTGGTTTCTCTTGTTTTTAATTTGTTTTTTGCATCTTTTTTGTTGAGTTTTTAATTCCTATTCGTTTGTTCTAAGAGTTTTACTGATAAACTCTACGGGCCAAATTGCTCAAATGTAGCTCAATGTCTTAAACCCAGCCTACTACTCGGCGATTTTCATTAAGCCATTCATGCGTTATTGCCTCGTCTCCGGATAGAACGCATTAACCAATTGTGTCCGTCAGGGATTCTTATTAGGCAGAATTTTAACTATCTAGACTTTGCGTTAGGAAACGTTTATTCGTGCTTTAATATAATTGAAAGTTTTCAAGATCAAATTATGAGCTGTAATACAATATTTGACATGCGGTAACGCATGTGACGTCATACGGTAACGTATGAGACGTCATGTAACGTCACAAGTAGCATGTCGAAATAAACATTTTGCTTCGGTTCAGCTCGAGTTTATGTCCTAAAAAAAAATAACTTTTTTTCTTTCGATTTTTGGGCTTCAGTTTTTTGTTTTCGGGTTGCAGTTTTTGGTTCACATTCGATTCAAACCTTCGAAATAAATTAATTCCTACTTAGGTCAATGAGCATCCCCTGTATATTCAAACATCCCGCTTCTTCCAGAATTTCGGGAAACTTCCCGCTTTGTCCACGGCACACTCGTTCGAGCCACAAACCTCCATCACAGCCCCCCCCCCCCCCACCCCCTGCCTCCACAGCCGCCTGAGACAGGCGCGGATCGCTCTCTGCGCCAGTATCAGTGCCGTCGCGACCCACATCCACATCCACTTCACAACCGAAAATCTATTTTATTTTCCCGTGTAAATAGCCGGCACCACCAATTTTTGGTTCCCGTTCGCCGCCACCCTCGATTAGAAAATGGCATATCTGCATTACATAGCCGCCTCACTCTGTATATTTGTGTTGTGCATAGACCGAGGTAAGTCAGTCTAAAGTACTCTCTGGAAATTGCCCTTTGCCCCCTCGGGGCACCAAGAGCTGGTCAAAGTATTACCCTAAGAAAAAAAAATATAATTAGAGTACTAACTTCTTTTATACTAAATTTATATTTTAAATTTATATGTATATGGATTTATCTGAAAAAATTATTATGTATATTGAAATGTATTATATATATGAATCTACGGATTAAACGAATAAGTTTTATGTACTTATTAAGAATTGTTCGTAAATAACCACCGAGATCATCGAGCTGTTTCATTTCATAGTTCTCTGTGAAACAATCATTTAGATAACCTTGGTGACTTAAGAATGTTTGCCTAATTTTTTTTCATTGATAAGATATCAAAAAGCGACAGTTAATATTTATTGCGAACGTAAGGGGACACGGCGTACACAATGGTTGCGTAATTCCATGGTTTAGAGCCCGGATTATCGCGCTGCATCCTTTGTAAAATTCAGATGCAACCATTATCAATTGAATATCAGTTATTGCGCACGCGCAAAATTGATAGAATCAATACGGCATAATAGTCCTCCTGTGGAGACGATTCGAATCCAGAGCCCTCTGCCTTGCGACCTCTTCACCCTTTCTCCTCTTCCAATTTACTGAAATGAAACTATTTTTTTTTTAATAATAAATAAATTAAATTTGGACATAAAAAAAATATCTGGAATTTGACGTATTACAACTAGGTGCTTAACTTCAGCTTCTTAAGAAAGAAATTGCGGAAAAATTTGATCATTTAACTGTATGCCTTTGTTATCAAAATGATAAGGTTTGTTTCTAAAATAGGTCAGGGGAAATCGATTTGACCTAATTATTTTGAATTAGATAGAAAGCTTGATTAAGAGTTCATGCATACATTTGTACATTATTATTCTATGTACTCTGTATATATTATTTCGAACAATTTTGTCGCCTATATATATTTACAACGCCTACTAAATTTCAGATTTAGTTTTCTTTTGATTTTAAAGCTAGGGCTTAACCTTGCTGGGACAATTAGTAACAATCAAGGTTATTGCATGGACGACGTGCTGTACTACTAATGCAATAAAATTTCAAATGAGAATAGAGGAAGTATTCATTAAGGGGCCCGCCTAAACTTTTAAACGAAGATTCATAGCGTTAAATGTGAATGCTTACATATTTAATTTTTTGCAATATTATTTTTTTCCGTTTAAATAATGTACTTTGTATTTAAGCTTGAAAATTGATGTTTTATTTGATCAGCTCGAGTTCGATCCCCATTGAGGGCATTAATTTTTTTTAAACAAAATAAACGAAACACTTATTAATTTTTTTTAAACAAAGTACTATTGGTCTTTTCACACTTATCTGTGTATTTTAGGTTATGCAATTAAGTGCTTCGAATGTAATAGCCACAACGACACACGATGCTCGTTCAAAGACAACTTACCAGACGATCTTAAGAAAGATTGCCCATCCAGAACCAAAGATGGCAAGCACCAATACATCTTGTGTCGGAAAATAAAGCAAGTCATCGACTTTGAAGTAAACGGGCGTAAGTATCTTTGGGCTACTACCAACACAACATAAGCTAAAGGTCCCACCGACAAAAGACGACCACAAAATTTTGAATTATCTTAAAAATTAATTCTTTAAATTTCCTCAACAGTTCCACCAGACACCCGCATCATCAGAAGCTGCGGCTGGGACAATTCCCATTATGAAAACCGCTGCTACCAAAGATCCGGCTTCGGAGGCCGCCAAGAGGTTTGCGCCTGCGATGGCGACTACTGCAACGGCTCGAGCGCCCTCTATGTGCCAGTCTCCCTAACCCTGGCGCTCTTAACGTTACTCAAAATTGTCATGTGAACAACGCTGTTGAGTTTGTAATTCAAAAGCATTCAAGTACCTAAATTGGACTCGTCTGAGAATTAATTAAAGATTTAATGAAATATTTAAAAAATGAACAGATTTGGGCGCGAAACCACATTCACAATTAACCGAAATTATAAAATTAACTGAAATTATAAAATTAGCCGAAATTATAAATTAACCGAAAAAATAAAATGAATACATTACATACATTACATAAAATTTAAAAAAACTAAAATAACATGAACGCATAAAGCCTGACACGCAAACCAAAAACTAACAAAAAATACCATTTCGACACCACCCAACTCCAGCGTGCATCAAGGCCTTAATTATATTTTAAATAAAATATATAATGTATATTTAATATATTACATTTAATACAATACCAAAGCCAAGCCGAATCTTGGGAAAACATTAAGAAGCTTCTCTCTGCAGCCTATACTAGGTCATTTCATATCTCGTGTGTTGTCATTTTTTACCTAGTTCGGACATTTTCGTAGGCTAAACTTCTCGAATTTAGGTAAACTAAATGAAGAATAATCTAAACAAAAAATAAAATAAATAAATCAATAAACCACATAATAAACAAAATACGTCAAGAATAAACTTACACAAAAAAATTACATAGAAAATAAACTACCTATAACATAAAGTACATGGAAAATACACTAAACAAAAAATAAATGAAATAAAAAATAAATATAAATTAAACAAATATAAATTAAATAAATATAAATGAAATCAATATAAATGAAATAAAAAATAAGCAAACTGGATGTGTATGGATTAGTCACGAGAATAATAAATTGTAGGTGATATAGTTCTGTTATTGTTAAACATTGAGGATTCTTTACTAAGCAATTTCTATGGAGCCCAACTTACCGCATGATTTAAGCTCAAGTTAGCGAAACAATAATTACGTAGGTTTCCTTTCATAGCCCTCTTTTACTAAAGAAACGATCGTGTAGCTGAAACAAATTACTTGATAATCTAGGTATATCACGTAACGATTACAAATTTAAATAATTAAATAATAATTATTGTTACTTAGCGGTTATCCTCAGGGCGCAGCTAAACGAAACGTGCGCGAAAACCTAAACTTTACAACCACATTGGCGATATGTGATAAAATATATTATAGCAAATAATATATTCTAAACTATAACATACTATAAAATATAACATATTATAAAATATACCATATTATAAAATATACCATATTATAAAATATAATCTTACATCAGTACATCAAAATTAAACTAAGAAGAAAAAAAAACATTATATGTTCTATGAACATAAATTGAGCTGCGATATGACCACACCTACACCACAAAGCAATAAATACTCTCAAGGTCTCAAGGTTTCATTCAGCTGTGCCCCCTTTATAAGTTAGCATAATAATAATTCTCAAGAAATTGTTGTACCGTCTAGGGGGCGGCGCCCCGCTGTGAGATATCGTTTCGCTTTTTTCATTTAGGTGTACATATTTTGAATTATCATGTATAAAAACTGCCAAAATATGAAGTAATTATGGGCGCAATACGATTATTCCGCAGGTGCCCCCGCAGGCCGAGCGCCGGATAATGATATTGTAGGAGTAATTATTTTCTCAGAGGCACAAATGTGTATAATGTTAAAAAATAAAGTTATTAATAAACTTGCCCCCGTTTTTTTCTTCATTTTATTGTTCAATGCACAAACAAATCTTACGTCAACATAATTTGCGATAATAGTAATAAAATAGTTAAAGCGATACATTTCAATCCTATCTTTTTGTTACACCTACTTAGTCTAAACTTTGAAGAGATCTTATTTCAGTTATGCTTTTTGCTGTGAATAATCCCAAGGAAATAACTATTAAATAATTAGAACAACTGTAAAATATTAGTTGGTACGAAATACAAATTTGTGACAAATATAAATTTGTCAAAAATATGAATTTGTTTAAATATGAATTTGTTTAAATATGAATTTGTTTAAATGTGAATTTGTTTAAATATGAATTTGTTTAAATATGATTTGTTTAAATGTGAATTTGTTTAAATGTGAATTTGTTTAAATATGAATTTGTTTAAATATGAATTTGTTTAAATATGAATTTGTTTAAATATGAATTTGTTAAAAATATGAATTTGTGAAAAATATGAACTTGTAAAAAATATTAATTAGTGAAAAATATTAATTAGTGAAAATATTAATTAGTGAAAAATATTATTTAGTGAAAAATATTAATTAGTGAAAAATATGAATTAGTGGAAAAATATTAATTGGTGAATAATATTAATTAGTGGAAAAATATTAATTAGTGAAAAAATATTATTTAGTGAAAAATATTAATTAGTGGAAAAATATTAATTAGTGAAAAAATATTATTTAGTGAAAAATAATAATTAGTAAAAAATATTAATTAGTGGAAAAATATTAATTAGTGAAAAATATTAATTAGTGAAAAATTATAATTAGTGAAAAATATTAATTAGTGAAGAATATTAATTAGTGAAAAATATTAATTAGTGAAAATATTAATTAGTGAAAAATATTAGTTAGTGAAAAATATTAATTAGTGAAAATATTAATTAGTGAAAAATATTAGTTAGTCAAAAATATTAATTAGTGAAAATATTAATTAGTGAAAAATATTATTTTTTGGTACGGTACATTTTAAGGCATAGGTGTGAATTCGACTTCAAAAACTATTTTTTGTTCCAAATTATTTGTTTCACATTATTAGTTTTAAATGAATTGTCTCAAATTATCTGTCAGTTTTTTGGGATTTGGTTTTTCTTAATAACAGAAACGAACTGAAATAAAACAAAAAATTGCAACGTATTTCTTAAGGAACTACTCATAAACTTTAAGGAAGGGGGTTCCTTCAAACATTAAAATTGTAACAAGAACGATAACTTTTTTTTGGAGTACTGGAACGAATGTTTCAAAAATATAAATAATAACAAGAATTGGGAAATTGTTAATTGTTAACGTAGAGTTAATTAATGTAAAGGTTTTTTTTTGTGATTTCTTCATTTGTTTCAACAGTCTTTCAACACCAATAACATTGTCTTTGGCTTAATATTACGTGAGGTTTATCCAAATTTAATGGTCACCATCCCCGTCTTTCCTGGAACGCTTCAAAACTATGAAAGTGATGTCTTCATTTCTTTCTCCAGCAATATGGCTGAAGTCAACAGAAGGAAAATAATGATTGAGCTCCTCTTCAAATTTGCTGGCGAAGTCCTTCACTTTCAGCAGGACTTCGTCCTGAAACAGTTACTCGAAACTTACTTCCAATAACTTATTGTGTATTTTTTGTTTTGCTTTGTTTTATTATTTTATTTTATTATTATTTGTTTTATTATTTTATTTTATTGTTATTTGTTTTATTATTTTATTGTTATTTGTTTTATTATTTTATTTTATTATTATTTGTTTTATTATTTTATTTTATTATTATTTGTTTTATTATTTTATTTTATTATTATTTGTTATATTATTTTATTTTATTATTATTTGTTATATTATTTTATTTTATTATTATTTGTTATATTATTTTATTTTATTATTATTTATTTTATTTTCTTTCTTATAATTATTTTATTAATATTATAATTTTTGTTAAAAAAATTAAACCCACCTCATAGTAATTGTCCGCAGTAGCTATGATGTGCCGAAAATCGTGCACGAACTCATTCAAATATTGGTACTTCCTGCCCTTTAATTTCTTGCCGATTAGATCTAAACTCAAAGGATTCTTAAAGTCCGTGTCTTCCTAAAACATTAAACACTATGGATAATAATCAATTAAAAATTGAAACTACTTCCAAGGGAAAAGCTTCTATATTTTGAAAGCTGTAAGTTATTAAAATATGTAATTTAAACACATTACTAGATTAAGATTTATTATGAATAACTAGGCAAGACTTTTTTGCTGTATATATTGTAGTATAAGAAATTTAAAAAAAAACTAAAATGTTAATGAACAGATATTTAATGAATATGTATATGGAAGAAGTACCTTGACGAGTTGCTATATGAAAGTTGTACATAAAAGTCAGATATATAAAGTGATGAAGAGGAAAGGTACTTTAGGTCATTCAAATTGTGATTATTTAAGTATCCTATGTGACATTATTATTTGTAGATTATTTGTTTAATCTATGCGCATGCGTCAATCCAAATTCAAATACATTAATTTCATTGGGTCACCATGGTTACGATAACTAGTGCCTAGTCAATCTCAATACGCATGTTTTATGATTACGTCACGGGTCACAAGTTTGTATCCAACAACTATCGTTGCTATCCAAACAATTTCGAAGCTCTTGTTATTCTCCATAAGAGAATTTTGAATTTGATACTATTAACCATTGCTTTTTATGCTTATGTACTATATTCAAATATTATGCTCCACAAGTGACACTTTAAAAGGATCAAAAGGTCTGGTAAATAATCTGAACGCCATACTAACTAATAGTTCCCTTTACCTTTATTTAATAACAACCTTTATTTTTGAAAATATTTAAAAATGTTATTACAGAAAGTGGTCTAGAATTACATTTTATATTATTCTCTAACACTTGTCATTCTTTCTCTTGTAGTGTCTGAAGATGGTCGCGTGAAGCGGCCGAAACCGGTAGCAATAAATTTGACTTCATTACAAGGTTCGCTTTATTTTTCTTCTTTAAAATAAACCTTGTTTGGGTTCTTACCTAATATATATATATAAATATATCTCAGTACGGACAAAAAAACAATTCAAATATAACAGATAAAATATCGTAGAGAGATCGTCACGGGAGAAGTAGCCAGCTACGTCATTTGCGCAGAAACCTAATTTCGTTCCCGCCGCGTTTTTATACCTGTTCAGTGGCGTGGTCTGACAGTGTATTGTGGCTGGTGTTTTGTTTATTTCGCGTCATCGCATTTATTAACAATGGCAGAGAAGAAAGTAGGAGTAAGTGGCAAAATAATACGCAGTCAAGCCAGGGAAGTTATTAACAACGTTTCCACATTTATGTGGAAAGAAGCCCAAGAAGGTTTACAACTTACCTACGGCATTGGTACATCGCGTCATAGCGAAATTCGCGCAGGATTGATGACGTTAATGGGCACTTCTCCCGTGGAGATCACTCTACCACACAGTCACAATATATTAACTACACTAAGGAAACACTAATCTTAACCCAAGAATAAACGCAATGGTTAATAGTATCGTCGTTTCATATATGAGCAAGATTAAATTATTTAATTCAATACCAATATCTTCTTGGCAATATTCCTGAGAGAAAATTCAATAGATTTCATTCCAGAATAGAAATGATTTTATTGGGTATTTTAGTGTTCTTTTTATAATTTGTTAAGCAATAGTAAAGTGTAAAAAAATTGATTATCAGAATAAATAATTTATTTAAATAAATGAAAATTCAAAGTAATGTGATAGGCATACCATACCTATCTCCTATGCATGTGCTGAATGTCGACAGATACGTATGTTATGTTCAGTGATTAAGTCACGGGTTACGAGTTAGTATCCAAAGAATTTCGAAAATCTTGTACTTCTCTACAATAGAATTTTGAAAGTGCACTAGTTTAAATTTAGCGAATTTCATTCATATCAGGTGGGTACCGCTTAATTCCTTGCCTTTTTCTTTAATTTTTAAATTAAATGTATTCTTTTTTCGTGGACTAAATTTTAATTTTAGGGTTTATCTTCGTGGGATTTTTCGTTAGTTGCTTCAGAGCATTTATTTGGTTTTTAACGCGTTTCGCCCAGCACCGGGCTTCTTCAGAAAAACATTTAAATTTTTGGTGTTTCTTAAAATTAATTAAATTAAATTACATTTTGTATCTGTAATAAAAAGTACATCGTCAGGTAGGGCACATGCGTTAAAATCCAAATAAATGCTCTGAAGCAACTAAAGAAAAATTTTATTCAAGGACTTAAATCCCACGAAGATAAACCCTAAAACCAAAAATTAAAGGTAACTGCAAAGAATTAAACCGCATCCACTTGAAAAGTAAGAAATTGGCTAAATTTAAACTAGTGCACTTTCAAAATTCTCTTATGGAGAATTACAAGAGCTTCGAAATTGTTTGGATTCAAACCCGTGACCCGTAATCACGGAACATGCGTGTTGGGATTGGCTAGACACTAGCTATAGTAACCATGGTGACCGTTCAAATCCAATGAAATTAAAGAATTTGAATTTGAATTGGCGCCTATTTATTAATTTTTCATTAGCCACAGGTTGCGACATTTTTTACATTATTGGTATACGAGTTAACGCTGCGGTCTATGAGCGTATTGCCAATAGACGATGTAAGGGGGCGCATTTATCGCTCACACCGTTGACACAAAAACAACACCATCTTTTGAGGTGGCGTTGAAGTAAGTTCTCAATTCTAGTTTTCTGCCAAGAGTAACTGTTTCCTTTGCTTGTTTACAAGATCACACCCCAACTCGTTTCGGAATACAATGCAACCTCGTTAAGTCGGCCCCCGTTATGTCGAATCTCCGCATAATCCGGATCAGTTCAGGTCAGCGGGCATAATATCCTACTCAGGAAGGTTGAGCCACAGGCTGAGGTTTCTACCCTAACGCCATCTGGGACAAACCCGTTGAACTGTTGCGACTAGCGCGAATTATAAACTAATTCCTTTAAAATTGATTTTAAAATTAAATTAATGTTAAAACAAAAAAAACTTTTTGAATGAATTAACATAATAACATTGCTAGAATCAAGTAAATAAATAAAAAGTTTTTTAAAT
>JAWQRP010004082.1:0-12374 GCA_033557875.1 Quadriops clusia
CCTATTCTTCTCATTCAAACAATGTCTTCGCCTCTCTTTTCACTTCCTCAATGTACATTTCACACTTGCCCCTTTAAAAAAGACACGTACTTCAAGTTTCGTTCGAAGAACGACGGGTCTGCTAGTAGAATATAAACAACGTAATAAATTAAATGAAATGGTGATCGTATAAATGGTTGAATAATGGATGGGTGTACTTTATAAAGTTTTTTTGCATTTTTATGGAATTAAATCTTAATACAAGGTTAATAAGTGAAAAATCACTACCTGCTATTTGCAAAGAAATTGGTATGCAAATGCGCATTTGTATTAAAAATTGGTGCTATTTGCTCAAGAATATTTATTCAGTTATTCGGAACTTCATTTACATAATAATTTGAGCGTATACAAAAATCAATTTTCATTTTGATAATGTGTTAATAACTTCAATCAGCGGCTGAGTTTGATGTATTGAATGGTACGTAATCGGGAAAGCTAATTTATATATAAATTTGGAAATCATCCATTACCGTATCAACACAAAAGATTAAAGCTCGTTATTCAGTCGGCGCAAATGTTCCTATTAATTTCTGTTTACAAATAAATTTATGAATTCGTCATATATATTTAAAAACAATATATTTAATTTAATGAGAAATATTGTTGACGTGACATAAATGGGTTTCAGTGCTTAAACTGATATTTGATAAAATTAATTTTTTGATTGTATCAAACAACCCCGGAAATAAAATACCGGGTATTTTATGTTAGTTATCATAAAGACTTGGAAGCAATTTACAAATTTTAATCTTACTGCATTGTTATGTTTCCGTTCATTGTTCATATTTATCGATCCCAACGGGAGGCTGAAATAATGCGCTGTATAATTCAGTTAGGAAGGGTAAAATACTTAATGGCTTACACACAACTAAAGAAGAACAACAGCTATAAATTTCTCACAAACCAATAAGTGCCCCTATATATTTCACGCCAAACTCATAATGCTGGGAAGTGTGTATCCAAGTACTTTAGGAAAAGTACACACCGTTCGCTATAAAAAAATGTAGATTTTGTTCCGTTCTTTTGCATCGAGGCAAAATGAAGGTCAAATCGGATTTAACCCGCCAGTACTCATTAACTTTGCACAATAAACAATATACCTATGCTCGTATTTGTTTTTTCCGTTAATTAATGGCGGTACACCAGTGAACACGTTTTCGGTCATCTGATATTATTATTTATTAAGAAGCGCCATTATGAATTATATTATTATTATTTAGAGCAGTGCTTATTAAATTTATAGAATAACACAATGTACACTACAACTGTTTGTATAAATTCGACATTAACGCATTGCTGTTATTATTATTCATTCGCAAATTTTTAACTGAACATAACTAATTGGTGTATTTCATTATAACTGTAAGTCCTTAATATGTATTTATGTGTATGTAATTGATGAAATACGTTTAGTGGTAAAATCGTATACCTGCACAATTGGTGGAGGCGCACCATCAAATGTGACTCGTAACAAAACTTTTACTCTATAATTGTCCTTGGCCTCTTAGAAGTCAATATCCGCTGAAGATTTGTGTATAGCGCACTTTGATAAAGGCTTATAATTTTCCCAAATATTAGATGTTAATTATTCATCCCGGTCCTAAACACATAACGAATTACTTATTCAAACGCAAACAATTAATGCAATCTCGACCTATTCGGTCCAACACCTTACATCGTTAATCTATAGTGTAATGGAAGGTTACTTTGTGCTATCTAATTAAACGCTTCCTCATTATATATAAATTAAAAATTGTTTGAAGCCTACATACATCACCACAGTCCTTCCCTTATCATAATTTATTGTTCATGTCCATTAATGACCGATTCATGTATACACTTCTCATACCTCTTACCTTTACCTGCGCGATTCGTCATCGGTAATGTACATATATATAAACAACACGAAGGCATTCGCCTGAGTAGGTTAGTGAGCAGAATAGGATGCAGTAAGGAGGGAGTTGGTTATAGAAGCAATTTGCTGCCATACGATCTGTTCGGTGATGTGATGCCTCGAAATGAAAACTGCGAGAAACCGGAATTAACTGAACCCCCGGAGATTCCTATATTTTACATTGCTTCTCTGTAATAGTCTCAATTTTGTTTCTAAATGAGGTTGACTATTTTTGGTAAGTTCAAATTTTTCTTTCAACACTCTTGATAAATTAAACTTTCAACAAATTTAAAATTGGTACAAATTTAAAATATTTTTATTGTCATTTAACAGTTCCATCGCACTTTAGTATTTATTCGAATTTGATTTAATTAATTGAAAACACAAGAATATATCGTCCTTAGAGTAAAGTACAAATAGATGTTAATACAGTTTTACCGCATTCATTTAAATGCAATGTTGTGGGCATTCCAGTATTACCTATTCATTGTACTTCCAAAACCGAACTGATTCCGAGCGGCATAAATTTAACATGCAACAGCTATTAAATATCAATTTGCTACTAAATTTAAATCTGATGTAACGTCGCTCAAGGTAATTTCGTGGCTGATTAATTAGGTTTTCACTATTGTTTTAGCTAATTTGGTGTGTTTAGGGTTGATATATGTTTTTAACAGTTCGCTGAGGAGATAATAATTTGTGAGGCCCTTCTACTGAAGTATACATCTGAGCTGCTGTTTTCTAGCACGCACTGAAAAGGAACCAATATAATAAATTACAGGCAAACGTGCGACTACAGAATAATGAATGTGCATCTGCTTGCTTTATTATCTTTTGAGCTAATACAGCTAAATTTAGAACTACTCTGAAGTCAATTCTGTATTCCTTCTGACATGTAATTTTCACAAAATACAAAATCGGCGAAGAACACCGTGTTTGTTTCCTTAACTTGAGAATAGACATATATTCAGATGTAGACCTTCAATGGAATATCCAGAAATGAAAAATAGAGAAAAAACAAATCAACAACAAAATTACTGGCATGTGTAAAGGAAACCTTAAGTTTATAATGTGAATCGCACAACTTACTCGTAAGCAACACTATTACCTCCATAGAACCTGCCATAGTTGACCTAGACAAAGGCACGTGTCTTCTTCTCTCCATATTATACTTAATTTCAAAATCTTGTGAAGAAGCCAGTTTGTAAGTTTTTTCTTTTGTTTTTGAAATTTCGATTAAAGATTTTTTTTCTCTAATTAATATGTTTATTAAGTTTTTGAAGAATTGACTTAGAATGTTTTGGTTTCTTTATAGCCTTGTCCTTTTGATAGTATGTATCAAGAAATGTGACGAAAATTTCGGATTTTTTTTTAATTAACGCTTACAGATAATGGGCTCCTTATTTTAACCTAATAACTAACAGAACATACAACCCAATATTTTGACTAATTTCATAATAATTAAATCATATTATATGTTTATGCAAACGTTTTAAATAGATATATCACAGTTATTAATAATACTCGTGAGCATACAAACATTTTCATTGCCTTCAGTTGAGAATATAAAAAGCTTGCAATGGAAAATATAAACCTTATTACAGAGTTGTTAAAGCCAGGATATGATTTGTCTGTCAACGCTAACATCTAGAAAGCCGGAAATAAAACGTAAATGAAAATTTGTATGTGCCAGGAAAATTAAGTTGACCTTTTTTAAAATCTGCGCTATTACGAATGTGCGGATGTAAAATTCGTTACGTGCAAAATTAATTTGCAGGAGATCGTTGAAGGGAAAAATGTTCCCTATAAGAAGTATGAATCTCCTTAAATTATAAAACTTCTCAAAAACATATCGCATTAAAGCGTTCTCCAATAATATACAGTTATCAATAAATCACGTATGAACAGAGGTAAACATTTAGAGTCACATTCATTTTAAATTCTGGTCATTAACACAGGAAAAAACTTAAACGGTTTTAAATATGTCCATTGGGACGTTCACTTAACTGGTCTCATTTTCATAAGCCCTGAATATTTAAATAAGTAAATTATTCATGAGAAAAATGCCAGAATATGTTTTCCTAAAATTCGTAATACTTCGAGTAAACTTTTATTCAAATTATAAAATATTAGTACTGAACATTATTCCAAATAAATAATTCTAGTTAACAGTTTTTGTTAAGCACAATAAAAAAGGGATAGTACAGCACAAGCTTTTAGAGAGGCTTTATAACAGAAAGGAATAAGACATGAAATTTATAAATTCTATACATCTGCAACTTAAATATGGAAATGTCCTCGGGAACTATCTTTAGTCCTTAGGGTATGTTTTCCTTGCCTTTTGCATATTTATATCAAAACTGTAATTGTGGTAAAATTTCATTAAAACGCTAAGATTAAAGCGAGTTGTCTTTGTCAAAGCACTTAAGCGGGGAAGAATAATATAATTTCAGTATAGTAGAAGCGTCGCCCTACAACTTGTACAAGTACAAGTACTTTGTATGTTATAAATTAAGAACAACGCAGGACAAAATAAGACTTCAGAAATATTTCTTTATACATTGAATTGTAATTAATGTGGAAAAGTCCCGAATGCAAAGTACTTTATTAAAATCGGATATCTACTAAGCATATGCGTGTTAAATAAATTGGAGAACTGCAATGCAAATGATACACTTTCAACATCACGGTGCGCATCATGAGCTTCCCGAGTTTTTATTATACATTTCTAAGATGTATACAGAACAAATGGAGAAGCTTGACTAGATTCATTTGCCTAAGATGTGAGGGAACGAATAAATTTAAAACACGTTTAACCGTGTGGAAAAATATATGCACTTAATCTTGCCGGTCTCATTGTGCTGCCCTTGCTTTGTTGCAGGAACGAATGATGTAATAAAATTTCAAACGATCAACCCTTTTAATAAAGATGTAGTCCGATTTATTTTGCTTAGAATAAAATCCTACATATTTACGTAAAATTATGCCAACATACGTGCAAATACATAGAAGTAAACCTAGTTTTATTATAAGAAATATGTAAATATGTTCGCATAGCATTATATCGAATCAGCTAACAATAAGTGACATTCATGAAAATTATACACGAAAATTGCTTTGAATATCGTCACGCAATCAAATTTATTACGGTGTGCTAATTAATCATTGTGTGGACTGAATGAATCAATAAATATTGCCCCGACTTCTTGTTATAATTCTATTACTGAATGTCGATTCGTGATTAACACAAAATGATTGGGCAATTTATACCCATATGTAAAATTTTATAAATGCTAATTTAAAGGCATATCATAGAGTTGAGACAAACCAAATTTTAGAAAAAATAGTTGTGTTCATTATATTTTTAGATATAATACAAAATACTCTTAAGCACTAGAAGAGTGCCGGTGTTCTTGCTGGAAACGTCGCTCCGGAAGCGCAGTTTTAAATTACGATAATTTATTGCGAGATAAGAGTAGCTCGTAGCATCCTGATAAACAGAAGACATAATTATATCTATGATTATAATGCAAGTTGTTATCGTGTTTCTCAGTTCTGCCTTTGAAATCTTTATAAATGTAATAGAGCTCTATAGGTTTTCACTGAGAAATTGTGAGTTTAGTTTAGTTTCATAAGTTTAGAAGGATTTCAATAGACGTGAAACGATCTTGAACAAGTTTCTGTGATCGACACAATTAAGTAGCATAATATAGAAATTTTTATACACTTTTGGAAAACATGTAGCAAATAGGAATGTAGGTACAATTCTGTAAAGCACGTACACACATGAGATCAAATCAAAATCCTGAAATATGCTTCAACTCAAGCCCTAAGTAATAAAGTAAACTAAATTATTTATGCCCACTACTGAAATGGTTCTAGACCAATCCAATATTTCGCGTAAAAAATTAAAGGCACATCTTCTACTTGTGCAGTAGAGAGAAGTAAACCAATACCTCTGAGTGAAATAAATTGGTGAAGTAAATAAGTAATAAAACTAAAAGTTTTAATACTTGAAGGAACCCTAAAGGTCAGCGATATCAACGTGTGCCATTGCGATGTTTAAGTCGACTGTATACGTGTGTAGGCTGTAACACATGGCGTGTTTATTGAACTTTTAAAATATGTTTTATTACTTCCGCTTTACTGCTCTCATCGATTTCAGATCACTTGTAATGTTTAGAATTTTCCTTGGCATCTGTTCGAAACTCACATAAAGGGTACATATGCATATTTCACTTTTTACGGGGGATAAAACTTTCCCTCCAATGCCACAACGCCGCAGCGTTTTCTCTTATTCTAAGTTAAATGCGTTTTAGAAAGGAAATTGAAGTTTTATTGTAATAGCACAATAATATTATGGCTGTGATATTTTAAAAGATTTAAATAAATTTCCCTAAATAGGTACGTGAACGTATTATATTTTCATTTCTCGGAAAAGTTAATTTCTGCTTGCCAGTACTGTGCTGAATATTTTAAACGAATTCTTGAAAATTGTCGTTTTTACTTTTTCAAAATTGAGTTTCAATACAACCGATGCATCTGACTCGATAAGTATTTAATATTTTAGTTATATCGATGTTAGTTATATCTAATGTTATAATGACGAAAACTTGGTGGCTTATATTCCTTTGTGCTTATTGCAATTTTGATTTCCTCAATTACATCAAACAGTCAATAGAATATATTAATCCTTTCTAGAAATTAGGTTGTTTTACTGCCAATTAAAGCGGAAACAAACTAATTTGTGTGAAACGCGTTGGAAGTTTATACCGTTTTAAACGGTCCCTAATTGAATTTATCTAAAATAATTTAGCTCTCCTCTCGCAGAAGCAGTAGGTCATCAAAATGGGATTTCGAGCCGTAGGGCTAAGGCAGAGACGGAGTAGTAGAAAAAGGCGGATAACCATCGGAGTGTGAACAAGTTACTGGAAATTCGCGATTGACACATCTGTTCATCGTGTTCAAGAGAAATTCTCTTATGCACACGTAGACGATTCTCCTTGGAGGTGAAAGAAAAGAGAATAAAACATTGGCGCGATTGTGTTCAAATACTCGGAAACTCATCGAAAATTTAACTTGAAAAAATTTGAAAATCTATCTACTTCCAGTTACTTGCTTTTAAAAATATATGTGTTCAATTCTGTAAAGGAGGTATTATTGCAATGAATTTAAAGAATATGTTTCCTAACAAAAGTTAAACAATTTTACTTATTATATAAAATAAGTATTTATTTAAATGATATAATGAACACTGGAGTGACTATCACATTATAAATAAAGTTACATGCATGTAGCATTGCGCTTCCGCCAATTGTGCAATTATCGATTGCTGTGTAGTGTGAACTTATCAAAAGTACCGCGCGATGGCGCAAACATTTCCATGTTCTCCCTAAAAGTTGAAAATATAAATTAGAGTTTAGCTTTTCATATAACGACACTCTATAAACCAAAATATTAATTTCTACCACACTCACCTTTCTCCTTTAAATTCGGAATTGTTCCCTTAGGCCCTATTGTTACCTTGTATTAATGTTTAATAAAGGGAACAGTGGTGATTATTTACCAAAAATAATAATCCCAGTTTATTTCGGAAAGAAAATGAAACTGCACATTTTGCGCGAATTTTTACTTTACTGCAAATGTTATTATTACTTCTGAAAAATATTAATTAACTAGTGTAATATTAATAATAAATTTATTACTGAGTTTTATAATAAGCAAAATAAAGTTTTATTGTTGAATAGGATTCTAATTTTCGAACAATTTCAGATATTAAATAGTTCATTAAATCATGTTTCTGATGTAAAACATTATTGATAACATATTATTATTCAATTAATGTGAAATTTTTTTTAACATACCTACTAAATACACCCGTTAATTAATGACAACATAATATAGTAACGAACGTGTGGAATGAGCATGTCATTCAACGCATTCCTCTCGTATAAAAATTTTGGTATGCTTAATTTAAAAAAAACGCTACGTGTGGGTCAATGCAAATAAAACGCTTTCGTTGCATTACCCATACGTAAAATTGAGGGTGAAATAAAGTTACAATGTTCCTAAATTTACCAACGATGTTTACAAAGTAATCTGTTTGCTATCGTAAATTGTTTAGTTTTTATCTGCCTATAAAGCAAACATCAAACGTTTATATTCCAGTAGTTCATTAGCAGTTATTTTTCCTTCTATTCCAACTTACAGGCTTTGAGCTTTCAGCGTTCTTTTTCGTTTCTTTCTTTGTGAAATAAGGCCGAGGTTCTCGTATCCTTTACGGAAATAAAATTCAAAACGATTCAATTCTTGTAATACGATCTAAATTTCCCTTTGATTTGAATGTAGATTGCATTCTCTTCCCAGAGGACAGAATGTTTAAGTCTCTTTATATAAATAATTTTTTTCAGGTGGCTTGGGTACGAGCAGAAGATCAAACAATATTGAGTCTGCATACAAAAGTCGTTATCCACAACTCGCGCATTGCAGTTACTCATGACAACTTGAGGACATGGCAGTTGCGAATTAGGCAATTGAAAGAGTCTGATCGCGGTTGCTACATGTGTCAAATTAATACCAGTATTATGAAGATTCAACAAGGATGTCTGGACGTAAATGGTAAGTTAATTATATCATTTTTAGTAAATATAATGTAGTGCTGCATATTGCGTTAGACTTAAACTCATATTATGCGCGTAATCCTAATTTACAGTTCTCAAACTCAGGTAAAAGGTAATAAACGTGCATGTGAACTTAATTAATATCCCTATATCGCAATTTGAATTAGCTATTTTGAAACAGGCTTTTAGAAGATCAAGTTAACTTTATATAAACAATCCATGTCAGGGTGAGATTAACCGAGTTCCAATTTTGGTTCGGTCAGCTCCTCGGAATCGAAAGTTTCATAAAAGCTCTCCCTCTCTCTCTCTCTCTCCCTTATCCTAAGCCGATCTAGAGTTTATTTTCCCCAGGTCCACGCGGAAACAATTATCAGTGTCGGCTTGCAAATATCTGGCTTCAGAATGGAAATTATTTGCCGAATTACAAAGTACAGATATAAAAGCAATTTGCAATCTAATTTCTAATTGTATACATTTCACGGCTGCTGAATGCCCTATGAATTTGTAAATTGAAGAAAGGTAGGGAAAACAGATCAAAAATGAAAAGATTTATTTCATAATATCAGGTTTTTTATTATTATTATTATACTTATACTATTATCGACAGGTCTAATGTTTCTTAAAATTATTTTTAAATTGGATACTGTTTGCATTATATAATTTCAAACAATATTGAATTAATATTTGTAATTAATATTTTATAGAGATTTTACAAATATTTTTGTATTGGATAGTTACACAACTCTATTATCTACACATATTCAAATGAAACATGAATTCAATTTGAAATAAATAAAGTAATTGTGTTATACTAGTTTTAACATAAATGTAACTGAATACATGACAATATTTAAATAATAAGTTTTTACTGAAGCGATTTGATCATAGCGAAAATGCAATTTACGTTTTGCATATATAGGTGTAATGCATTTTGCAAACTGATGCATATTAGGCGGAAATAATTTGAGAGGAAATCATGCCCTGTACATTATTCACTTTAAGGTAATTTAGCTTAGAAGCTCTCCGAACGTTTTCTCTAGGATACTGTATTACCGGTTCACAAATGCTTTAATATCTGCTAAGTAACGAAGGATCCCGAGTAGAATTTATAAAAGCTAATCTAATAGAGAAATGCGCTGAAATGTTACTTCCACACTAGGCACACGATATTCTGCGCCCATATTAATTGCACTATTACAAAGTGCACATCCCTACTTGTTCTGCCATGTGTATAACTTTTAAGATTACATGTATAAATGTTATGAATATATTACTATTTTATTACTCCCAAAATTTTCTGATAAATGTAATTTTTCCTATATTTTCTACAACGGCATAGTTCTGGGGTAGGCTTTCGTTGCATTCCAATAACTCTGTAAGGTGAACGGTTTAAGCTGACTTTATGGTAGAGTTACGTTAGTGTAATGTAAATTAGGTATTCGCTAATGCTATAATGTAATATATTGAAACAATTTATAGTAAATTCACATACATTTAGAGGGTCTTCTGATGGTGTCCCGGTTAAAATAATGGTTTATGAGTGTTCGAAATTTAGTTGGCGATATGAAGTTATTCGCCACCAACATATTATTGATTGCAGGAATTCCTGCGCCTCATTTGGGAAGATCGGCCACATGCGATTAAAGTTAACTTAAACGACCATTATTTATTCACGATTATCTAAATAGGAAATACACACGTTCGAATTTACCATTAATCGTAAAAGCTTAATACCCCTATTTTACTATTATATTATATGCCATCTTTAATTTCTTTAATAAATCAAATTAGATTTCCCTTAAACACTATTCTTCGTCGTATTCCAAATAATCGTCATAGGAGTAAAAAAATTACATGAATATATATTTCTCGCAGGCAGTTAGGGTGATATCATTCTATCTAAAATACATCGCTATATCTGCAATAAGTGAGCCAGTCTACTGGAATACACCCCATAGATTTTTCATAACGCTGCAAAGGCAATAACGTTGCCGATCGTAAACTAGCTTTGTTAGCTTCATTTTATAACGCTATCTCAATAAAAATATAATTTACTCTATAGAGGTGGTTTGGCTATATTAAGTGTGCTACAATCTGTCCTACAGCGCTTCTTTGATAAATGCTTTACCGGCAAGACTTAATTAATTACCTTATACACAGAATCATTAATTAATTAAAATATATAAAACTTATTTTAGATATTAAAACATAGATGACTAAACCTAAAGGAGAGCTCTATTTTACATGTAAGCTTTATTGTATGAAAAAATATTTGGCTCTGGGACATGTAAAACGTATTCTGTATCCCCACAGTTATTGTTAGGAACAAATAAAAGTCCGAAGTAGAAGATGTTTTGTGATGACGCAAGATTATGTGATGGTCTTACCAAATATAAAATTTTATTATTCGGTCAACACTTTTTTCTTGCTGAATTCGGGATCGACTACACTTTATATCAAATACCATTATAGAGAGCCTTTTCACGGTGCTACAAAATAAAGCTTCAAATTTAAAGAAAAACTCTCTACCGTAAACATAACTGGCAGGGTAAATACTTTCAAGATATTGAAGAGCTTACACGAGTAGTCCCAAAAATATCAACCGTCAGATATTTTAAACATTTTTTACAAAATATACTAACGTGAGAAAATGGTTATGTCGTCATATATAAATGTTACATTTGATATCTAAGTAGGTAAAGTAAATCAACAAAAAAAAACACCGATATCCACTAGGTCGAACACCTACAAAAATTAAACATTTCGTTTAGCGTAAAACTGTAATTAAAACTTACGAAAAGTTTAAATTAGTTAAATGCAGTGTTTTATCCAAAGAAGAGTTTAAGAAATGCACATTTTTAATTGCAAGTTTTAAATATTAGCGCTAACTTTAATGGAATCTCACTCTTACATGAGTGAATCCCCTAACTTCCCTAAAATATTTCACCAAGTTTGAGACTGTGCAAGATCGTTACAAAGCGATTTTGAAATTAGTTGATTATTTACTGCTGGCATAATGTCTCCGGAAAAGTTACTCCCACCATAGAACACATAACTGCCTATGATAGGCTCTCTAATGTCAAATGTAGACCCCTATAATCGTAATCGAGGATTATTGGAAATAATATCTGCATTCATGTTCATAACTCTCTCTCTTTTTGCTTTATTACCGTAATTTTTTATTTGCTTTAACTTGCTTCAATTCAATTTAATGTGAATGTTTATGTACATACCTGTGGTACTTTACTAGAAAACAACGAAAGGAAATATGTATACAAAGCTTTGTTTAATTGCAAAAGGACGCAATTAAAAGAGATATACGATCCATAGGGCGTTCAGAAGTGCATCAATTAAATTGCACAAAGTACCGAACAAATATGTTTGTTGGTTTTATTTTTCCGCACTAATAAACCCGCACGTATAATTTGCAATAGTAAAAAGTAAATATTGCACATAAATTATGATTGTTTAAACTTTATTACCGGAATTTATAAACACGATTTTTAATTTTTATCATGTTTAAATATACAACACGATAGTGTCGGAACTGCTTACATTAGAATTTATTTATGTACTAGTTAATGCCCGTGAAAAATCACGGGCAGCCATGTGCACATATATTTATTACCATGTACACGTATACTTATTGCCATATGCACATATACACCTGACCATGTACACGTGTACATTATACCATGTACACATCTACATATTTCCATGTACACATATACGTTTTACCCTACATATATATTTAATCTTATGATTTCGACATATACATGTCATCATGTTCGCTAAAAATGTATGCAGCAGCAACGTATATA
>JAWQRP010004083.1:0-12374 GCA_033557875.1 Quadriops clusia
GGCGAGAATCCTTGGATGGAGTGGAAATCTCGCAGTGCGATGATGGAAAAGCAGAAATAAAAAAAACAGGCGGACATTACTCGATGGAACTGCGAAGTCCGAGCAGAAATTCGGCGTCGATGATCGGGGATCGTGCAATTTAGAGAGAAACCCGTGAGTTGGTCGATTGATGTATGATTAAGGAAAAATATTACGGCGGATGATTAAAGATTAAATTGGACGGAGTTCCTCCATCCAAAGAAATGTGGTCGGCAGAATGGTGCAGATAAATTAGTCTAGCAGCGAAATAATAAGGCCAGAGGATGCCAATAACTAAAAAAACCCTAAATAAAATGAATTAGCTTTTGAAAACTTAAGGATGGTTAATAATACCTACTTGGATTTAATCTACCAAGGCGCCATGAAATGAACAGATTAAAACAATTTTGTGGAGCCAAACGCTCCTTGAAATGAGACGGAACAGACTGAGGCTCCTTGAAGAGCGGAACTAATCCGGAATTTTAAACAGAAGAAAAAAAGTAAAGAACAGAATTGGTACATATGAAGATATTATATATCAAGAGTAGCATAGCGGCAACCAGCTATCCCGCGGTGTAATGCAATAAGTTGTTGCCTTAGACAGCGCCAGAATGTGACCTCTGACACAGTATGAAAAGTAAAACTGTCAAAGTCAAAGTAACGACGAAGAATGGAGTCGTTACACCTGCCAGGCGGCCCTCACCTCATCTACGTCCAGCCCGCTAAGGCCGAGATACTCCACCTCCACCCCTCTTGCCCTTGAATACGCAGCAGCCCTGAACGCAGCCACCAGACACAGGGGCGGTTTCCCCGCAATGACCCTTAGTGCGTCGGTACTAGCGGTGCGACAGGCACGCACAGTCGCCAGCAAACCCACCCGCTGTATAACCGCTAGCCTCCTGCGGATCGCTGAGCGGCCCGCGAACCGCCCCCACAACGGCGCCCCATACAGCTCCACGCTCGTGAAGGCCCCGTCATACATCAAAGAGCGGGCGCGCAGGCCCAGACCGTAGTCCCGGCGCAGCACCCTCCCCACGGCATCCATGCCACCTCTAACCTTCTCCTCCAAAGCACGGAGGTGGGGGGCGAAAGACCACGCCGAGTCCAGCAGGACCCCCAACCACCGAAACTCCGTCACATGTCTGACGTAGGCATCACCACAACGCACCCGCGGCCCCCGATTCGGGTCCAAACGACCTCTGACCAACATGGTCCTGGTCTTCTCAGCAGAAGCAACGAGTCTGTTAGACTTTAACCAAGCCCCCACTCCGGCCAGCGCCTCCTCCGCTCTCCCCTC
Source organism: Quadriops clusia (assembly GCA_033557875.1). Classification (NCBI taxonomy): domain Eukaryota; kingdom Metazoa; phylum Arthropoda; class Insecta; order Coleoptera; family Hydrophilidae; genus Quadriops; species Quadriops clusia. Next base: position 1,316 of record JAWQRP010004083.1, read on the forward strand.
CAGCTCTTGTCGCGAGTCACTTGAAACAAGGAGCAAAAGGTCGTCAGCATATGCAATATGAAAACAATGGTTGACTGGGCTGGCCACAATCTCATCAAACACTAGGTTCCATAAACTCGGTCCAAGAACCGACCCCTGCGGCACACCCTTCCATACCACCCTTGACACCCTTCGGCTGGCACTTTCAGCCCACACCACTCGATCCTGGAAGTAACTGTGTATGCAGCGATACACAGGGCCAGGCACATTCAAACCTCTCAGACGTCGAAACACACTCTGCCACCACAGGTTGTCAAAGGCCCCAGCTATGTCCACAAACACACCAAGCATATACTTGGCAGGACACTCATCCACAATATCCCTCAAGCGCACCAGGGCATCCACCGTAGAACGCCCCCTCGTAAACCCAAACTGCTGGTCACACGGCACCGAGCAGGCCTCAACGCGATTGAGGAGCAACCTCTCGAGGACCTTGCCCATAACAGAAAGGAGGGTGATCGGGCGATAAGAAGACACATCGCCCGAGCCCCCCGCGCTACCCTTGGGGAGAATCCTCAGCGCCGACCCTGCTTCAAACAACGTGGAAAGGTGCCCCCCACAGGCACCCATTCAACACCCGTGCCAAAGATGACGGCACGGCCGCAGCCACCCGCTTCAGAACACCCGGGAGAATGCCATCAGACCCCGGCGCACTGCCAGACCTCAGCGCCATGACAGCCGCAACAACCTCGTCGACCGAGAACTCAACCCCCTCACCTACGACACCAGAGGTGGAGCCCAGGTACTCCGCATTCTCCCTACACACCGAAGCATACTCCTCCGAGACAACCCCATTTACACCCGCCACTCCCACAAACCTATCAAGCAACACCGACATGCTCTCTTCCCAGTCAATCGTTTCCCTCATGCCGCTCTCAGTCTCATACCTTATTGTGCGGGGGACCTCACCGCAGCCGCCCCCACCCTTACTTAGACGGTACAGGTACCAGGGGTCATTCGCGACCCCCCTCTCAAGGTCGCTCCTCCACCGGTCCGTCTTAGACTGGATCACAAGTCTCTTGAAGGAAGCAGTCGCCGCCCTGTAGCACTCCAGGTGCCCGTCCGCCACTTCACCCAGTCTATGGGCTCTTTGAAGAGCCTTACGAGCTCGGAACATGGCTCGCCGAGACGCTGACAGGTCCCCCGTCCACCACTTGCATCCACCCTTCACACGCACCCTTCTCCTCATGCTCCTGTCACACGCATGCACAATAGCCCTCTAAAATTCCTCGACCACATTCTCCGCACTACCACTCCACTCTATCATCCCCACATCTCTCCGCAGTTCCCTATCAAACCTCTCCCAGTTTGCCTTTCGCTCACACCATCTGAACTCGTACTCAACCCCCCCCCCCCCCCTGCATCACCAGCCTCACCCAGGCGCATCAAGATGCACCTGTGGTCGCTTGTGGTCAGACCTTCCACCACCCTCCAGTCGCGGATGCACCCCCGGAGCGACCCCGCAGCCAGCGAGACGTCAATCCAAGACTGCTTTGGGCCATCCCGCGTCTCAACATAGAAAGTGGCGATCGAATCCCGGCTATTTGCGACCAGAAAGTCCAGCTCATCACTTACCTCCAGGAGTTGAGCACCTCTATCGTCCGTGAGGTTATCGCCCCACACCACACTTCTCGCATTCGCATCCATACCCACGAGTACCCTTCTCACACCCAGCAGCATTCGCAGCCGCCTCAAATACTCCATGGTCGACCCGAACTCACCCCCGGGGGGACTGTAGAGCGACACCAGATGAAAGGTGCCACCCGAGCCCGTGTCCACCTCAACACACACAGCAAGTTCATTCGTGAGAGAGCCGACGCATATCAAAGACACCCCCTCGAACACACAATAATCGCGGCTTTACAGACTCCACCCAGGCACTTTATCACCCTTCCATCCGGCCACTCCAACACACCCGCAGGGGACACATACGGCTCCTGCAGGAGTAACACATCCACGCACTCACTCACACACACTCTCTGAAGCTCGAGCATTACAGCCCGGGACCTCCGGCAATTGTGTTGCAGCACCCTGAATGTCAGTACGAAATACGCGACCTATACACACTGACAGCCCGCGCATATTCTGCGCAGTCCGCAGACCCGGACACGTGGGCCCCGTCCTTCCCCGCCGCCTTACAGACGGCGCACCCAGGCGGTCCCCCTCTAGACCCACAATCGTCTCGCTTGTGGCCAGCCTCCCCACAGTGGCCGCAACGCATCTCCCCTTTGCATGTTTTCGCCTGGTGCCCATATCCCAAGCACCTGTAGCATCTGCTAACATCGTCATAAGGCTTGATCCTACGCGACCGGAAGCCCAGGAAAACCCTGTCAAGACCCTCCAGACCGCGCGCAACCGGTCCCCGCGCCTCCAACACCACATTCCCCAGGGTATTCCCCGCCCTCGAGGACCTGAAGCAAATCCCCAGGTTCCTCCCAAAGACCTCCTTTGACAGGCCCGAGTCGTCGAAGTTCTTATCAAACAGTTCATCCACCAGCTGCCTGTCCGACATCTCTTTCTCAATGTCAAATATGAGGAATCGAGGCCCGCTCCTCGCCGTCTTCTCCGCCTTTAGCCCACGCTTCGCAAATTGGTCGGATGCCATGAGCCGCTCCACCTCCTTCTCATCGCGGCACTCGACCACCACGGCGTCCTTGACCCTCCGCACCTGGTGCACCCTCGCTCCCGGGAGCTTGGGAAACACCTCACCCACCACCCCCCGCCCCTCCGCCCAGACAGGGACACACACACACACCAATCACCTGCCAAGCGGTACCTGGGCAGCGAGCCCATCCCCGCTAGACCACTCATACGTTTCATGCATACTCGGCCACTTGGCCCCGGCAAGCCGGGTTTCCATCCCTAGCCACGTGGAGGCGGGCCGCCCACTATCTGCCCCCCACCCCGCGCCAGAGACACCACCACCGAAGAAGAAATATTCCCACACTCATTCATTCATAACCCCACACCCATACGACGCAGGACACCCACACACCACATGCCACATGCCTGACCCGCCAGAGATCGCCCATCACCCCGTTATCTTCCAGCCCTCCGTCGGAACACGGATCCCGCGAAGTCCCTGAAACAGGAGAAAGAATTAGGATCTCCTACAAGTTGAGGCATCAGAATGTCTCTCAGGTCATTCACACCATGACACTCCTGCAGGCCCATCCGCTCCTCTTCATACAGTACACAATCATATATAACATGCTCCACGTCCTCTCGCTCAAAACCACATCCACACTCAGCAGAGTCAACGAGGCCCAGCCGATGCAGGTTCCCATTTAGGGAACCATGCCCTGTCAACAGAAAGGACATGTACATAGTCGGGCAGAACCATTCCCCCACACTGACCCTATTTCCTGTAACCGAAGGGCAGAACCCGTAAGTTACCCTACCCTTCGTCGATTGGTCCCATTCACCCTGCCAGGCCGCTTCCACCTCCCCGGAAACTTCCCCCGTCATCCCCAGGCATTCCCGTACCTCACCCCTTGCGCGGAAGTATGACGCAGCTCTTGCTGCTGCCACCAAATATAGGGGAGCCTTCCCCGCCAGGACCCTCAGTGCCTCTGTACTCACCGTACGACACGCTCTTACAGTCGCAAGCAGACCCACCCTTTGCACTGTATCCAGCCTCCTTCTCAGTATCGCACGGCCCGCAAAAAGACCCCACAATGGGGCACCGTACAACGCCACAGACAGGAAGGCACCGTCATAGATGAGGGATCTTGATCTTAATCCAAGGCCCCAGTCCCTCCTCATAACACGCGAGAGCGCCCCCATCGCATTTCGGAGTCTCTCCTCGACCATCCGAAAATGTGGCACAAACGACCACCCCGTGTCCAGCACCACTCCCAGCCATCTACACTCCTGCACCCACGGTATTGTACACCCGTCGTATCTGACACACGGGCCCCTGCCCGCGTCCAGCTTACCCTTCAGTAACATCATCTTAGACTTCGTTGGCGAGATCGCCAGTCTGTTGTTTCTTAGCCACACTCCAATCCTCTCCAGAGCTCCGGTCGCCACCATCTCCAGCTCCCGCCTCGACTGACCTGCAACCAAAACAACCATATCGTCAGCATAGGCAACGTGACTGGTACCATCGGCCGGGCCTACCACAATCTCACCAAACACTAAATTCCACAATCCAGGACCCAGAACAGACCCCTGCGGCACTCCCTTCCAAAGGCGCCGCGACAACCTCCCGCTGGCACATTCAATCCACACCACCCTGTCCTGGAAGAAACTGTGTATACACTTGTATACACAGTCCGACACACCCACGCTCCTCAGTCGCCGAAAAACACTCTCCCAGCAGAGGTTGTCGAACGCACCACATACATCCACAAACAGACCCAACACGTACTTCTGAGGGCAGCTCACCACAGTCTCTCTAAGTCGCACCAGAGCGTCAACCGCAGAACGGCCCTTAACGAAGCCGAACTGTGCCTCTACAGGTTCCGCAAGCACCTCAACCCTACCCAACAGCAACCTCTCGAGGACCTTACCCAGAACTGGGAGGAGGGTAATCGGTCTATAGGACGAGATACCGCCCCCCCCCTGCGCTACACTTAGGGAGAACCCTCAGCCGCCCGCGCTTCAAGCAGGACGGAAAGACTCCCCCCCCACAGGCATCCATTCAAAATTCTCGCCAAGACGACAGGCGCCACCCCGCATGCTCTCTGCAAAACCTCGGCCATGATCCCATCTGGACCAGGGGCCCTACCACACCTCAGGGAGCTACCCGCCAACAAAACCTCTTCGGCTGAGAAATCCTCCCCCTCACCAGAAAAAAACTCAACTGCGCTCCGGTACGCCGCATTCTCCCTACTTACCCTTTCAAGCTCCTCCGATCCATCCACACACTCATCCTCTACTCCCACAAATTTATCCAACAACACCGACATCGTCTCCGCCCAGTCAACAGTCTCTTTCACTCCATTTCCACTCTCATACCTTATGGTCCTTGGAACGTCCGTCGCCCTGTTCTGCCCTTTACACAACCTATACAGGAACCAGGGGTCTTCCCTGGCGCCCCGCTCGACAGACTCCTTCCACTTCTCAGCCTTGGTTCGTAGTACAAGGGTCTTAAAACTTAATGTAGCAGCCTTATATCTTGCCAAATGCACCCCTCCGACCTCCCCTCTGTGGTGTGCCCTCTGCAAGGCTTTACGCTCCCTAAACATGGCCTTTCTCGATGCAGTCAGTTCCACCGACCACCACCTACATCCCCCTTTCACTCTAACCTTTCTTTTCATGCTCCCGTCACACGCCCTTGTCAGCGCCCTCAGGTATTCCTCCACAGTCTCCTCCACACCAACACTCCAGTCCATTTCCTCCACTTCACCCAGAAAGATCCTATCAAAACTCTCCCAATTCGCCTTACGTACACACCATTTGTACTTGTACTCAACTGCATCTCTACCACTTCGATGACCTACCGTCATCAACAAGCATCGGTGATCGCTCGTGGTTAGATTCTCCACCACCCGCCAGTCACTAACCATTTCAGCAGTGTAACCGGCCCCCAACGTTACGTCAACCCAAGACTCACGAAGACCATCCCCGACCTCAACGCTGAAGGTTGCAACTGAAGCACTGTCGTTAATGATGTGGAGATCCAACTCTCCACACGCTTCTAGCAGTTGAATACCCCTCTCATCCGAAAGCCTGTCACCCCAAACCGTTGACCTTGCATTCGCATCCATGCCCACTAACACTCTTCTTACGCCCAACACCATTCGCAGCCGTCTCAGGTACTCAATGGTCAGCGCAAAATCACCTCCCGGTGGACTGTACAAGGACACCATATGAAAGGTGTCCCTGCTTGCACTAACCTCCACACATACTGCCAATTCATTCGTGAGAGAGTTCACGCACACCAGCACTATTTCTCTCGTACATACAATGATTGCGGCTCTGCATTCACTTCCATCACACTTAATCACACAACCATTCTCCCACTCCAACACGCCCGCAGGGGACACATACGGCTCCTGCAGGAGCAGCACGTCCACACACTCAACCACACACACCCTCTGGAGCTCGAGCAACACCGCTCGGGACCTCCGACAATTATGCTGTATGACCCTGAATGCTAATAAGCAATCCTCGACCTGTACACGTTGACCGCTCTGGCATATTCAGCGCATTCAGTTGACCCGGACACGTGTCCGCCGCTCCTCCCCGCCGCCTTGCACACAGCGCACCCCGGCGGTTCTGCTCTTGCCCCACATTCATCCCTTTTGTGACCAGCCTCCCCACAGTGGCCACAACGTACATCCCCCTTGCATACTTTGGCCAGGTGCCCGTACCCCAGACAGCGGTAGCATTTGCTTACATCGTCGTACGGCTTTATTCTCCGCGACCGAAAACCCAAAAACACTCTATCGAGCCGCTCTAGGCCGCACGCCACCGGGCCCCTGGCCTCCAACACTATATTCCCCAGCGCGGTACCCGCCCTCGCGGATCTGAAGCAAATCGCCACGTTCTTCGAGAAGGCCTCCTTAGTGATTCCCGAGTTGTCGAAATTCTTGTTGTAAAGCTCATCCACAATCTGTCCATCAGCCATCTCCTTCTCTACATCGAACAGCAGGAACCTAGGACCCCGCTTGACCGTCCTCTCGGCTTTCAGGCCCCGCCTCGCGAACTGGTCGGACGCCATAAGCTTCTCCACCTCCTTCTCGTCCCTACACTCGACGACCACGGCGTCCCTCACCCTGCGCACCTGGTGCACCCTCGCGCTTGGGAGCTGAGGAAATACCCCGCCCATGACCACTGCATGGAGGTCTCCCTTCTTCTTGGCCTCCTCGGTGTCCGCCCTAACGATGAAGGCGCTCGCTCTGGCACCAATCACCGGCGCAGACGGCGCCACACGCTCCGGAGCCCCCCTCCTAACCGCACCCGCATATCCAGCCCCCGCCGCAGGTCCACCGCCACCTCCAAGTCGCCCACTGGCAATCAAACCCTCTAGGGTCGTCCTTCTCTCCCGCTCCTTCTCCAACTGCACGTAGACATCCACAAGATGGTCCTCCACAACCCGAATACTTTGCATAAGCTCGTCGGTCAACTTATTATTGATCTTATGATCACGCCGACAGCCGCCCAGTACCGAGAGGAAATGCTCCCTCGCCTCCCTTACCTTGCCCAGAAAACATTCCTCATGGTCCCCCCCGTGTCTGCGCTTCTTGGGGTTCAGCACATCCCCTCCCATATCACCCGTAATGGGCTCCGCGGGGGAATCCCCCGGACCCGACAGCAGCCCCATCTCCGACAACCTCGCGGGAGGCGTTCGTTTTACACGATCCCTCCGCACGATCCCACTCACGTCGGACTCCGACCCGGACCCAGCGGACGCAGAGGTCACCCTCAGCGCATGCGCCATCCCTCACACCCAGAAGGCAAACGCCCATCCAAAGAATGCCCACACGACGATCCCCCACACCTGTGTGCTCGCGCAAGGTGGCACACAACACCCAGACAGGGACAGTGAAATCCCTCAATCACATGGGCCGCAAATCTCCTTCTGTCACATTTGTAAGTTCGGTGGAACTTGGCAAACTTTCCGGCCCCGCCAACAAACCGTGCTACCCTAGACCCCTCCCTGTCCTGGTCTACGAGCAAACTTGGCTTCGCCTTCGATCTCTCTAGTCCGTTCACTCCTAATTCAGCGCCCTTCTCGCATTCAAGGTGAAGACCAGCATAATTAATAAAACCACGAAACTTATCAGAATGAATTTTTCGAATTCGATCAACATAAACATTAGTGATCTTGAAGGTAACGAGCCAGTAGTTAGAGATATGCTTTGGATAACAGACTACTGGGCTCAATAAAAGGAAACAAGGTCTTTATAAGTTCATTTATTTCTCTTTTCAGTGTACAGTGGCAAACTTTCGCCTACTTTGTAAGCATCTTAAGGCCAAGCACCAGGGAAACACCCTTCATAAAATTGCGGAAAAAACGACGAAAACAACCTAGGTCCTCTCTCCGGGACGTGTTCACGTGGATGCCGGTTTTTTCGTCGTTTTTTCCGCAATTTTATAAAGGGTGTTTCCCTGGTGCTTGGCCTGAAGATGCCTATAAAGTAGGCGAAAGCTTGCCACTGTACACTGAAAGGAGAAATAAATGAACTTATAAAGATCTTGTTCCATTTCATTGAGCCCAGTAGCCTGTTATCCAAAGCATACATAAACATTAGTATTAACACAAACAATCAAGAACGGCTGTTCAATAAGACGAGTTGAAACCTTCGAAACTCCGGAAAACATAAAACTTAAATGAAATCACAAAAGCATTTTTTTTTACAATAGAAGAAGGAGCTGCATACCATTCCGTTGTGTGCCCACTCGCCAATAAGAATAGCCCGGAAACACAGAAACCTTGGACTTCAGAATGACTATTCCGAACAAAGAGCCAATTAATAACACCTAAAAGCGAAAAGATACTCAAGCGGAAGAACTGTGATAATAGGTTTCGGATACAATTGGTTTGGACGTGCGAGGGGAAGAGAGCGGCACAACCAATTTACAATTCATTCCATAACTAATTGAAGTATGATTTGGCACAACCAATTCAAATAAATCCCTTCCAGTGATCACGCACAAAAGGTATGGCAAAGTAAATGCATTGAGAATATTTTCAGGGTTACATTTCGCTTGCAATGAGCACCAAAAGGTAACCCATTTCGATAACCACGAGTGAAGTACAGTTAAATAACCACGAGTGAATTAACCACAAGTGGACACGAAGTCATCCCTCCTTAGTTCCGTTTAATTTTCCCTGGTCCGCCAAACACCCGAATTGGTTTTCCCACTGGCTGCATTAATTTAGAATTACTCTTGCACCGATCCAACCAAATGTTGCCGCCTAGTGTGCACGTATTAAATGCGAGTTCACCGTTCACCGTGTGGATTACGATGAGGAGACAACTTATGACCTTTGACGCCCACAGACTGAGGTTCACTTGATCTTGATGTCTTTGTAGTTCAGATCTGAAATATAATTATTCTGCGTGTTCATGCCCTACTCAAAATTACGTTTAACACTTAGCCCCTACATTAGCGATTTTCAGTCTTTCATTAACAGTCACCATAATGAAATTTCCAAAATTTAAGAATAAAAGAGGTATTTTCTAGACAAAGAATTTTGCAATATAAATATTATTATTATTATTATTGTTGAGGTGGTTCCTGGTTGGCCCCTGCACTTCGACCTATTGGTCCTTTGTGCCCTCCTTTTTCCGCTCTACAGCAGTTCAGTGTCTTTGACAAAGTCCAGGAGCTGCTTGTAGTGCGCTTTCTTGATCGCCTCTGGTTCGACCTTTGTCGATCCCAGGGTCCTGAGTCTGCTGGCAGTGAAAGCCTCGCAGTGACATAAAATGTGCAAGTAGGTTTCTTCTTCCTCCCCGCACCCCCTACACATTGGGTCTTCTTCGAGTCCCATTGTGTGTTTGTGCTTTTTGAGCTGACAGTGACCTGTTAGCAGACCTGTCAGTCTGCGGACCTCTACTTTACTGAGGTTTAGGAGGGGTTTAGTCTTCTCCTTGGAGGGTTCCTCTAACAGGGCTTTTGCTTGCCTGTGCCCCGGAATACTCCTCCAGTGGTTTTTGTGTCACTTTTTTTGTGTGCACAGCATTTCGTTTTTGGCTGTCTCCATAGAGACCCCCAAGGCTGCCTCCGGTTCAATTAGGCCCATGTGGCTGCCTTGTTTTGCGAGTCGGTCTGTCACATTGTTACCTTTAATGCCTGTATGGGCCGAGGCCCAAATCAGTTTCATAATGTTGCATGCGCCCAGCGCGTTCAGTCCCCCAACACAGTCCAAGGCCAGGCCTGAGTTGGCTTCGCAGGTTGAGAGCGCTTTGAGTGCAGCCTGGCTGTCAGTTACTATGGTAATACATCTATTGGCATAGCCCCTCCCCAATAGCAACTGTGCGCAAGTGGTTATGCTGAAGATCTCAGCTTTAAAAATGGTCGCGGTTTTGCCAAGTCCTATGGCAATGCCCTATCTTAGCTCGCCCGCTCCGTATATTCCTGCCCCTGTTCCTTCAGGGTTTTTTGACCCATCTGTGTAGAAGACAAGTTAAGTCTAACCTCCTTGCGTTCCCATGACTCCCTAGTTGGGATATCTACCCCATACGATTTGTCAATGGTGTACGTCTTGATTATTTTGTCAGGTATCACCGACAGAATCGGACACCTGTCTATATTTTCCAGGATGGTCGCATGACCCCTTCTGTCATTCCCTTCTGTTCGGGTTGTTTTCATCCTGCAGGCTGCTCCCAGTGTCCTCACCTACACCATTATGTACAATGGTGGGAGGTCCAGGAGCACCTCATCGCCCCTGTTATGCCTAGACACGCTAGTCTTTGAACTTTTTCTAGTTTTGATCTGCAATCTCTTTTGGCGCCTGACCACACTATTGTAGATCCAGTGTGTTACCCTGGGATTTATGCCCCATTTCTTTCCAGCCATTCATCTCATTCTTCTACAGGTCCATAGAGCCCTGGTAGCTTTGTTTGTGATCTTTTCCACATGTGCTTTGAAGGTGAGTCTGGTGTCGAGTGTTATAGATATTTCCCCTCCTCTGTTACATCGAGACGAACTCCAAAGAGTTCTATTTCTTTCCTGTCATACGGCTTAGTTTTCCTGGTGAATGTAACGAGGGAGGTTTTTGCCGGGTTGACGGTTAGACCCTCCCTTGTACACCAGTTCTCCACTATTCTGAGGGCACCTTGCGTCCTATCGGATAGCACCCCCCAAACTTGCCAGAGACAAGGATGGTAATGTCATCTGCATACCCGACGGTCCTAAGGCCGTTTTCTTCCAACCTGTGCATCAGTCGGTCCACCATAAGGCACCAGAGCCCTGCGGGCATCCTTTCGAGGCCCTTACTGTCACCATTTGTCCTTCCAGAGTGTATAACTACAACCTTGGCTGGTGGGTGTTATAAGATAAAAAAAAAATCATGAAATAACCAGCCTAGTGCACACGGCTGCTCACTCTACAGGGGGTGGTT
>JAWQRP010004084.1:0-12373 GCA_033557875.1 Quadriops clusia
GACATTCATGTGTATAGAATTACCGTATGACGACGAAAATTTTAGAATGGGCCGACCCTGTGCAGTACATTAAACGATTCTAAAACTATCAATTCGTGTTGTTGGAAAAGACCTAAGATAAACATATTTTGATAGTAGAATAAGTTTTAGAATTTGTAGTTACGCACTTTATACTATAGTCATGTGAACATGTACATAAATATTTGACATTATGGAACAAAATTATGTGTTGTTTTGTAAATAAATTAAAATTTTTTTTAGTTGTTTCATGCTTTATACATGTATTATGTGAGTAAGTCCTGTAACGTTTTCAAATTTAAGGAAAGAAAATTCTAATTGATATATTTATTTATAAAAATGTAACATATGATTCTCTGTCCAAAAACAGGTTCAATCTTGATAAAGTCCAGCAGCCAGGGGGAAACGTCGATTAAAGAAAATGAATAAAATAATAAATAAGGAAGTGTAAGGTGTATCATTGTAGATCCAAATTTCCCAGAATTTCTACAATTAAAGTTAAAATAAATGTTTCACTATTCACAGATTAAAGAAACTAAATTTATGCTGTGTAGTCACCTCCTGCTATAATCAACAGTTAGATAGTTTAGTTAACATTTAACAAGCCAATAAGTAGTTTTGTGTCAGTTATGTTTTATTAAGAAATTGTTACATTTAAAAAGACATTAATTAACATCAGCTAAAAACAAACTTTGTACAATCCAGTCTAACAAATATAAGGATACAAACACCAATAGTAAAAATAATGTTAAAATAGCGAACACAATTAACAATAGGTTCCTTTCTAACAGTAAAGAGAGCTAGACTTAATATTATATATAAATTAAGACGTGAATGTGATAAAAACTACATTGCCATGACCCAAAAAAGCTTAGACATTAAATCAATCAACGTAAAAGTGAGTGTAGACCCAAATCCCAATTGCAATTGAAATTAAATTACACACCAAGTCAACTGCCTAGTCTAGAAATATAAGAGATTAAAAAAAAGAAATGCAATTCACCTATTGCCTATACATCGGTTACTAATAATATATACTATAATTTACATATTTTAGGTAGTTAAAGAACATATATTTATATGTACCTATTTACAACTTCCTACATACATGAGTGAGATATCAACTGCGACCACTTGTGTTGATGTAAGAAGAGTGAAACTTCCAACAGTGAACCCGCTCATAAGTAAACCCAGATTATATTTGAACAATATCGCCAATGAGTGTGCAAATATTTTCTCAATGTCATTTTAAAATTAAATGTCTACTCACACAATACAGAAGAAAGTGGGTTTTCGCCTCGATGCTTGTCTGAATGAACTACCAAAGATTCCTTTCTCATGAACGACTCCTTACAAATTGAACAACTAAACGGTCTTTCACCAGTGTGCTTGCGTAAATGTATTTTCAAATTTGCTTTTGAAGTGTATGACTTCTCACAAAATGAACAACTAAACTGATAGTCACCTGCGTGCTGCCGTAGATGGGTATACAAAGAATCATTCGAAGCGTATGATTTCTGGCAAATAGAACAAGAAAACGGTTTTTCACCAGCATGTTTGTTTAAATGGGTTTCCAAAGTTCCATTTCTAGTGAATGTCTTCTGACAAATTGGGCAAGGAAACTGTATCCCACCTGCATGTTTGCGTAAATGTTTTCTCAAGGAATCGGAGGTTGTGAATGACTTCTTGCAGATTGAACAAGAAAAGGGTTTTTCATCAGCATGCTTGAGTAAATGAACTCGCAAATGAGTTTTTCTAATGAATAACTTATTGCAAATTGTGCAACAGAACGGTTTCTCACCAGTATGCTCGCGTACATGGATTTCTAAATAAGCTTTTGAAGTAAATGACTTTTCGCAAATTGAACAAGAAAACTTCGGCACATTACCAGCATGTTTGTGTAAATGGTTTTTCAAAGTGTCTTTTCTAGTGAATGACTTCTTACAAATTGGGCAAGAGAACGTTACCCCAGTTGTATGTTTGCGCAAATGGTATCTCAAGGAATCTGAGGTTATGAATGACTCCTTACAGATTGAACAAGAAAAATGTTTTTCACCAGTATGCCTGAATATATGAACTTTCAAATAAGATTTTCTAGGGAATGACTTATTGCAAATTGTGCAAGAAAACGGCCTCTCACCGGTGTGCTTGCGTACATGTATTTTCAAGTATGCGTTTGAACGGAAAGACTTCTTGCAAATTGAACAAGAAAACTCCGGCTCTTCACCTGCATGCTTGCGTAAATGCACCTTCAAACCAGCGTTTGTGGCAAACAACTTCTTACAAATTAAACAAAGAGTCTGGTTTTCACCTGTATCTTTGCTTAAATGCACTTTCAAATAATCGTTAGTAGAGACTGACTCGTCACAAATTGAACTAAAATTCGACGTTGAAGGTTGTTGTTCTTTGTTGCAACCATGTTGATTAACAATTAAGCTGCTGCTTGTAATTGTATCATGCTGATTTGAATACTTCTTATTTTGTTCATGGATTTGCTTCTCCTCTACTGCCACGAGCTGAAATTCTTGTTTGCAGACTGGCAAGAAACTATCTATATTCGTGTCGTTTTCCAATTTAACGTTTTTCGCGTCAAATTCTTTGATTTCTATTTGTTCTTTAATGATTTCAGTGATGCATTCTTCCTTTATATCTCCAGAATTATCAACCATTGTAATTGTATTTAAGACCTAATCCAAAAGATAGCATTGTAATATGTAGAGATGTGTTTAGATAAATTTGTTTGCTTTCAGAATGCCGGAGAAATATACTTACAAATAATATTAAAAGATAAATCACAATGAGTTTTTGCACTGCAATGAAGTGTATAATGAAGGATTGAAGAGTGAACACGAGTGAAGTTGGCATGGTTTTTTGAAGATATATTTGGGCAATCCAAATAGAGATGGGTGCGGTGTGTCCAGCTAAGACGGTTGACTTAAATTAACAAACATATAATTTCCAAAATTTTCAGGATTTACTCTATGCATAAAGAGCTACAAAAACCCAAATAAAAATCTGGTTTAATTCTTCTACTTTTTGCGCATACGCACATCAAAGTGCGAAAGCATGATGATGAAAATTATTTTTTTCTAATATCCTTTTCCGCTATTCATTCTGCGTACATCAATGTACTTAAATATTGTTGCAAAATCTTTGTTGAAAGCTGATAATGTAAAATTTATAACAATATCCGTTATCTCTATTTGAAACATGTCATACTCTGTAGTTGAAATCTTTTACTAGCTTTAGAAATAATGAAAAATTCACAGATACTAAATTTTAGGTTAATCCATCAACCAGAAGTGGTAGTTTACCTGAGGCGGAAAAGCAACCCTTTCAAGTAAAGTGCTATTTCTCTTCAAGGAATTTGCTTAAAATTTTGTACTCAGTTAGGAATATCGAAAAACTAACAGATATCAAATTTCAACTTAATCCCTCAACCGGAAGTGGTCATTTTTAACATTTTCTAATGCGCACACGTATGTAGTTATTTTAAAAATGTCAAGTGCATAATTAATCAAAAATGGCTATAAATTCTGGTTTGAATCTATCTTATTGTATATATTTACTCGACATTTTCGAGAAAGCCTAGTATCATATTATGTTTAATAGATATTCGGCCGTATTACGTATCTTTTTACTTCAGCTAGCGACGTCGCGAACTCCTGGTTTGTCACTAAATTAGTGACATTCGTCGTGTTAGCGACAAGTCGCTGGAATCCGTATCACGTATCTCAACAAAGTTGATAAATTAGCGATAAAGTCGCTAACTGCGGTCGCTAAATGAATGACAGCCCAGTAGGGTGTTGCTAAACGGTTAGCAACTATATATTTGAGGTTATGAGAAATAGATTGCACCGGAAAAGTGCAAAAATGTCGATTATCGAAGGATATATATTCGAATTTTCAAACCTCCAACATAATTGCCAACTTTTTGAAAGAAAAAATGATAGGGGTGACCGGAAATCAGACCGGATGCCATTTGGGACGAACAGTTGGGGTTAGTTGTAAACTAGTTAATTAGGACGTGTTTTTGTGTTTCTGTATTTAAAAAGGTAAGTAAATTAATTATATTACAATCATTCCATTAGAACTGCTAGCAATGCGACGATATTTATTTTTTTTATATTTATTTAGCTTGAAACATGTTATTTATTAACCTAACCTAAACTCGACTCCCTGTGAAACCTGCACAGATAAGTGAACTTTCGGCATGTTTCCACTTAGTATTTATATAGATTATTTAATTCACTTTGCATACATGGAGGTTATTTTACACATTTCTCACAAAGCCATGAAATTATTACCCTGTATGTGATGTTACAATGCGCATTTATAACAAATTTATTCTTAGAGCTCTAATATACCGGTTTTATTCCAAAATTCTTAACCCCCTAAAAGCTGCGGAACTGTGTAAAAAATGAAAATAAGATTTCATTCATATTCATTCCAGCATGGAGAAAGTACAGAGAGGATCTCGAACCAGTCACACACAAATGCAAGTTATAATTGATTTTATGGAAACGCACCCCAGCATGACCAGCGCCCGTCAGCACCCACAAGCTGGGAAAGATTTAGAAAAACTTTGGGAGCAGTTAGGAAAAATTCTCAATGGGACTAGGGGTGCGCGCAAAACCCCAGCAGAATGGAAGCGCTTTTTCACCGATTGGAAATGTAAAGTGAAGAAGAAGGCACGGATTATCAGACGAGAGCAACTTGTGACTGGTATGTAAATATTTCTTAAATAATTCTCTAATTTAAAAAAATAATTATCTGTAACTGCAATTGAATACATATCAAAAATAACGTATTGTTTGTACAAGTGGTTTTTTACCAACACAGCTTATGCTTTGATTCTTAACGAGCAAACTACAGAAACGCCTTGCTTATATTACTTGTAACTCATACCTTATATCAATATAATTGGCATTTCAGTTGATGTCATATAAGAGTTTCATAATACTGCTTATTATTTCAAAGGAATATTCCTTCATATTTTCTGTATATTAATGTATCTCATTTTTTCCTGTAGGTGGAGGAGGTCCAACAGAGTTAAAGTTAACAGAAATGGAAAACCGATTAATTGGGTTAACTGGGTGGGCAACAGTTCTGGGAACGAACACGTTGCCCGATGAAGTGGACCCAATTCAAATGGTAAAAATTGATTTACAAAATAACCCACCTTTCGAGAAAGTAACAGAAACAATAGTCGCTGAAGGAGAAGAAATATATACTGAAGAAGGAATAATAATAATGCCTCTTGAGGTAGAGGAGAACAATTTCATTGCAGATGTTCTGGAAGTCCCTTCTCCTCCCTCTCCAACACCTGACGCACAAAAACAAAAGAAGATGCCAAAACAAGCAGCAATAGCATCAGCAGCCGCAGACTATCTGCAAGCTAGCCAAGTGTATGCAGGGCAGATGGCGTCTTTTGTAGAGGCCCTAACCTCCTTTTCTGCAACCATGAAGGAGAGTTTAGAAATTCAAAGAATTTCAGCTAATGCATTAGCAAAAAGCGCCGAGTCTCAGGCGAAAATTGCCGAGGCTCAGGTGAAAATTGCTGATGCTCTCTTCATGGATGCAGAGACTCGTAGGCAAGAAGCCACTAGCAAACTTAAAAAAATATAGTTCCATATATTTTAATGTTTCACTATTTCTAAGTTATGTATAGTAAAATTTTTATTATTTTTAGATTAATACAACTATATTTTGTAAGTGAAAATTATTTATGTTTTAAATAGGTACACTTATAAAATTTATTAATTTTTTATATTTTATATATTCATTTTACATGAATATAAAGAAATATATTTTTTAAAACTTTTGTTTTATATAATTTTTATTTTTACATGAATACAAATATAATTTTTTTAATGTTTGTGATTTTATATAATAATTATTTATTTTTATATAAATTTAATCAAATATAGTATTTTTTAAGTGAAACTTTTATTTATCATTGGCCTGTTTCTGCATCATAAGCCATTTACCAACTCCTGGAAATTTATCCAATGCCATAATTACTACCTGATTATTTGTGTTGTTTAAAATGCTTGTTGATGAACCTACAACTTACGGGACCCCTGTGTTCCAATTGTCCCCGAACGAAGAATTTTGACATCACCAATAAATCATAATTTTTAACAAATTTCAAACTATTTCTTATTATAATACAGTGAAACGTTGATTTATCACATCAGAATAATGTAATAAATTAGAAATAAACAAATACATGGTAAGTAAATTAATATATTTACAACATTATACTAATACAGACAGTTCAACTATAAATTGAAAATTTAAGAGAGGTGCAAAAGGCAACAATCGCTTGCTCCAAACTCAAGTGAGAGTTCAGAGCAAGTGATTATCACATACCATCCCCTAATGAATTTGCAGTTTATAGTTGGACGACCTGAGTATTAACAAAATATGTAAAATAAATTAAAAAATTTAATTTATTTAAAAGTATAGTCATTGAAACGTTGGAAAAGTTATATTATTATTTCTCTCAACCTTCATACTCAGTGTGAAAATATTATTTACATTATTGTTTAACTGGTAGAAGTTTATTTAATTCTGATTTCTATTTTCTAATAATGTGACCAATTCCGCTCGAATTCTGCGTCCAGCAGTAAAATAATCGTTTTCCTCGTCATCTGAAAAGAAAAAATATTGTGTTTTGTATTTTTAATTATAATAGAAATAATACAGGAAAATTTTTAATTACCTCTATTTTCCATTTCATGTTGCTCATTGTCCATTTCTTCATCTATGATTTCCACATTATAAGCAATACACAAATTGTGTAACATAATGGCAGCATACACTTTTCGTCCTAATGTACCATGGCTATAACTAGATACCCTGTCTTTTGACAATGCCCTCCATCTTCGCTTTAATACTCCAAATGCTCGCTCAATAACATTACGGGCAGAGGCATGCTTCGTGTTGTAGCGACTTTCTGGACTGTCCCCTTCTGCACCACGCACTGGTGTCATTAGCCATGGCTGCAATGGATATCCCGAGTCACCTAGCAACCAAGAAGACCTATCTCCCTCTAAGTAGCACCTCTCTAAGTAACGATGTATAGTAGAGAGGGTCCATATGGCCGAATCATGTGTAGAGCCAGGATATCTAGCATTTGCTGCAAGAAATTTTAAATTTGCATCGCAAATCTGAAACAAATTCATTAATTTTCTAGTTAACATTTATATCAATATATATCCTTACTGCTTGCACATTAATGCTGGAATGCCCACTGCGGTCTAAGTAAGCCATCGGTGGATGTAGTGCATCAACCGCCAATGGTAATTGTAGACGTACATGAGTACAGTCTATTGCCCCAATTATCCCAGGGAAATGGAATTTATCGAGAAATCTAAAACAATATACAAATCTTAATATTTCTATATAGAAAATCCCAGAGAAGTGCTTTTCTACTAAATGAGTTTTTATTGTAAAACTACTGAAATATATACTTACTGGTTTTTTATTATGTGTTTTTCTTCAGGTGTTGATGGAAATTTAACATGAGTCCTAAACATTTCTTCCGCCATTATTGACAGTATTTCCTTAAAATATTTACAAACAGTAGGTTGTGCCAACGCCACATCCAAATCTTTTGCAACGGATTTCTGGTATGCACCATGTCCCAAAATGTGGAGTGTTAATAGTATCTTAAAACAAATTTGCATTTTAATTTTTAATTTCAAATTGTGAATAAACTATAATGTTGTCGCTTAATTAAAACATACTTTAATATGCAAAGGGACAGACGTACTCCGCTGTGCTGCCCTGACATGCGGTTCCAACGCAGGTATAAGTATTTCCGTAATGAAATGCTTCGGCAACCGATACATAGCTTTGAAATGGCAATCAGGTAATAAAAATGGGTTGTTTGTGTCTCTCAAACTTCGCCTTAAATTGTAACGGTCTCTCCTAAAACATATTACATTTATAAACAGACCTTTATAATAAATAATTTCTAAGCTTATTCTTTTCTCATATTTCAATTATGAAATACATACTATAAAAGGTAAGGGTATTATTTTTATTGATTTATACTTACATATTTTGGCCATCTTCAACATTTTGCGCAATTTCTACACCTAACACGAAGCCAAATCTATCCATTTTGACTGGAACCAACAGAAAAACCTGACCAAAACTAATAGCGTGTTCTTGTCTAACCTCTAAAAGTTCTAACATGAACATAGGTACAAAGCTTCTTTTGCCATGTTGCCAAACTTGCAAGTTGCTAAGTTGGCGACGTAACTGCTTCTATATTTTTGTAGCGACTTCCTCGACGGTCGAGGTTACGTGATACGAAAACGGCTGGCGACGTCGCTAAAAATTAGGAACACGTAGCGACCTTTTCAGTTAGCGACAAAGATACGTAATACGGCCGATTAATTACAAACTGAAATAAAAGATACAAAAAAAACAATTACCCATAAAATTTTGCTAATTAAATTATAGACAATAGAATGGACACAAGAAATAATAATCAAAATATGTACATATTAATAATAATAGATTTAAAAATTATACTTATTCAAAATCAAAATACAACAAAACAATTTTTCATAAAAGTAAAAAATTAGGATAACATATCTAAACAATCCTATCGTTTATAAATTATTAATTGTTTAAAGTGCAACGCATGCTATATTAGTGGCACGAAATAATAATTTCAGTATTTATATATAGAAGGCAATATGCGAACACGATAGTATGTACTATCATAATATCTAGTCATTCTAGATATTGCGATAGTACGACAGTGCTGTCAATATAGTTACTATTACTACGTATATGCGGTAATAGTTGTCATGATAGTGGATCTAGAGACAGTAACTATCGCAAACGCTAACACCGTGTAAACCTGGTCTTTCATTACTGTGTAAACGACCCTTCACACTTAGATTATGTCATTGCAGTTCTTATGTTCCTAATGTCATAGTGTATGCTCTAAATTTAGATAATCCACTTCAATTGCAATTATAACACCTCGTGGTTTTACTCTATTAATGATATTCGTAAGTACGTTTGTTTGTTTATAATACAAACACTTTTTCCTAAATTTAACATGTCTTATAATGCTGCTTTCTTTTAGTATGATTCATAAGGATTTGCTTTAAAATGACCGATAAGTCGGGAGATGTCCTCATAAAGGAAGAAAGCATCACTGAAGAACATTCTGCAGTAATTAAGGAAGAAATAGAAATCGAAGAATTCGATACAAAACACCTAAAATTGGAAATCAAAACGAATCATGAATATTCCTGTCCAGTTTGCGAAAAAGTGTTTCAGTTGGAAGCAGAAGTCGGTAGACACGTCGAATACTATCATAAGAAGAATCCAAATCAACGCGAGGTAAAAAAGGAAAGCAGCAACTTGGATACTCGTCAACCTGTTAGTGGCAAAAAACACCAAACTTCAAAGTCGATGTTTTGTTCAATTTGCAAAAAGTCATTTTCTAGTAAACAAAATTTGAAAATTCATTTGCGCCAGCATACAGGTGATTCTCCGTTTCTTTGCTCAATTTGTAAGAAATCATTCACTACTGGTGAAAATTTGAAAATCCATATACGCATGCATACAGGTGAGAGGCCGTTCCCTTGTTCAATTTGTAAGAAGTCGTTCACTACAAAATATAAAATGAAAGTTCACTTGCGCAGGCATACAGGTGAAAGAATGTTTTCTTGTACAATTTGTGCAAAATCATTCACTAGTAATGATTATTTGAAAATCCATTTACTCAACCATATAAGTGAAAACCGGTTTTCATGTTCAATTTGTGAGAAATCGTTCACTACTAATGAATATTTGAAAATTCATTTACGCAAGCATACAGGTGAAGATCCACTTACATGTTCAATTTGTAAGAAGTCATTTACAACAAAACACACTTTGAAAATCCATATACGCAAGCATACAGGTGAGACCCCATACTCTTGTTCAATTTGTAAGGAGTCATTCACAACAAAACAAAGGTTGGAAAGTCATTTACGCAACCATACAGGTGAGAAACCATTTTCTTGTTCAATTTGTAAGAAGTCGTTGGCTACAAAGCAAGGTTTGGAATTCCATTTACTCACCCATGCTGGTGAAAATCAATTCTCTTGTTCAATTTGTAAGAAATCATTCGTTGCAAAACAAAGTTTGGATATCCATTTACGCAACCATGCTGGTGAAAAACCGTTTGCTTGTTTAATTTGTACGAAGTCGTTCAGTAGAAAGGATCGTTTCAAAATCCATTTACGCACACATACTAGTGAAGGAAATATAAATACTTGAAAAATTATTTATAAAATAATTATTTATAAAATAATTTTTAATAAAACATTGCGCTAATATTAAAAGTAAGACATTTTATGTATGTACATATATGACATACTATATTTGGAAGGATAGATAAATCGCATAATAATTATTATTTTAGTTTATTTTAAAAAAATTAATACAATTCTTAATTTCAAAATATTCACACGATAAAATATTATTTGCAATATATTTAAAGTGTCTATGTTTGCACTTAAGTGGAAAACATGATAAATCATGTAACTTGACAGGCATTTTGAGAATAGAACTGTAACGAGTAAAAACTTGTTGCTTGAACTTCAAATGTGATCAGTATGGTCGACCACTTC
Organism: Quadriops clusia; assembly: GCA_033557875.1. NCBI lineage: Eukaryota > Metazoa > Arthropoda > Insecta > Coleoptera > Hydrophilidae > Quadriops > Quadriops clusia. Next base: position 10,671 of record JAWQRP010004084.1, read on the forward strand.
TAATATATAATATGCAAATAATAAGGGAATAAGCAGTAATCAATGAACTATGTCGAAATCCGAAAATTAAAACAAAAACTTACGTTCAATAAAAATGTTGTCTACTTCACAGGGCGTTAAAAACTAACAGGTGTCTGCAAATCGAACTATACATATGCGCATTTGAACTACTATCGAAAACATTGTTTACAACTACAAAGAGTTGCGGTAACAACACTTTGAAAGTGCGCTAAAGCAGTTTATTACAAAAATTACATTTGAAAATAGTAGTAAGATATTTAATTTTATTAGTAAGTTAAAGGAAACACAATGATATTGATAAATACAAAGATATTATTATAAACTTTACATTGTTTTATTATTAACAGATACACGATGTGTATAAAATAGATTTTAAAGTTTGTATGTAATGTTGCCATAAAAATGTATACATTAAAAGTTGTAGACGTAATGTAAACAAACTAGTCAACACATTTTCACTTGTATTTATAACAATGTTGATTGCGGTTGCAGCAAATACTTACAATTATTTTTGTTACAATATTTTATTTACACCTACAGTTTTGTAAAGCGATCGGCACCTTTTTTTATCAGTGTGCCGGTTGCCTTTGTCCTTGCTATTTTCTTGAAATGAGCAAAGAAAGTTCTACTGCCGCACAAAGTTTTCTAGACTACTGACATTTAAGAAAAAAAAACATAAGAGTTTTGTTTTTAATTTATGGGCAGATATAGTAAGAATAATGAGTTTTTAAACAAGTTGCACGTAGATACTAGGTAAAGAAACAGAAACTAACATCACTTAATTGAATAAATTAGTATGTACCGAAAAAAATTACTCAATGACTGTATCTATAATAAATAAATCTATACCAAAGATAAATTTGCATTTTTATTGTCTTATAAACATAATAACGTTTTATTACATACAAATATTATAGTTATTGCTATGTAAATAAGAACTTTAATTACACAGGCTGGTCCAGCTAAGACGGCCCACTTAAATTACAGCGTTATTAACAAAGTTAGAACAATAAAACTTGCAGAATTTATTCGGCACCTAAAGAGCTCCAAAAAACACTAGTAGTGTTTTGTTCTGCCGCGCATAGTTTTTGCGCAAGCGCACTTGGATCAATAAAAGTGATGATGAAGATGAATTTTTTTTTAAATATTTTAAATCGGCAAGTAATTCTGCATACAACGGTATTTATTATGAATTCTAATTCCCGGAATGATTATGCGTACAACTATACCAATATTGCAGCAAAAAATCTTGATTTTTGGATTTTTTATTTCATAGACTATGTCAAGTTAACCGACACGCACGCATCTCTAGTTATTTTGTTTCAGTCGCTCATGCCAGTAGATTTATTAGACGGGATAATTGACAAAACCTAAACATTTGATAGTTAGTATGTACATTCAGTTTCATATTAAATGTCACTCGTTTACTTCCATTTTCTCTACTAAATAAAATAATATTAATACAAAACATCACACTTCGAACCAAAATAAGAATTTTTTAAATGATATTATGATTACTGCGCCAGGGGTTGACTGTTAACTGTGCTAGAAAGGTAGCGTTCGCCAAACAAAATTAGTGACATTTATTATGGAAACAAGATGTACGTAGTAAACAGTTGCTTACAAAACCTATTGAGCGTGAAATAAAAGTAAATGAAAGAATGTGCCTGTTAATAAATAGC
>JAWQRP010004085.1:0-12373 GCA_033557875.1 Quadriops clusia
CTATTGCAGCTAGAGGCCTGAAATCTTGGGAAACTTAATTTAGCACTTGACTAGTGCTACAGTTAAAATTTAAAGAAAATTGGAGACCATGTGGTGGGAAGGTTTAGACCACTTGGCATGGAATGACTCATTTGCTAAGTGGTTGTAAGAAAATGTACTTAGTACCGCACCTTCTTACTACATTTACATATTAACAAGAAGACAGTGTTAGTAGCATAACTTAAAATTTGCACGACGTGATTGTTAATGTACCACTATTTATTTTCATCTAGAAAAATGTAGTTGCTTACAATGTTACTTGTGTCTTCTATTAAAACAATTAAATAATTAAATTTAATACATAAGAAATGTGCATATCTTCCTGTTATAATAGGGAGAAAATAACACGAAAATAATAGCATATTAAAATATTTGTGCAAATAAATCAGTATAGAACTAAAGTATTAAACTGAATTCCCAATATTTTAACAGTAAATTATATAAATTGAATCTTATTGAATACTTCAACAGTATTTTCGAAATTGTAGCATTTTTTCGAAAATTGCAATAATTATAATTAATGAGTAATTAATTACATTCCATTATTGACTGCAACATATAATAATAACGAATTATATGTTTATCACACATTTTACATTGTTTCCATCAAAGTGAAATGTGTATGTGTCTCTTACTAAGTTATGTAATTCAATATGTCTCAGTCAATAATGATAATTAATTATTATGGTTATAATTATTCAATTTTTGTTTTAAATAACAAAATAAGTTAAAGGAAATAAAATAATTAAAATCCTTGTTTAATTAACATTTTATTGCATTACTAGTTTCGACTGAATCCCTCAGTCATCATTTCTTCGTTCCAGCACCTGATGATGACTGAGGGATTCAGTCGAAACTAGTAGTGCAATAAAATGTTAATGAAGCAATTTTCTCTCCCACATTTTGAAATAATTCTTTCCTTTTTCGTAATTATATATTTTGCGTTTAAAAAATATATGGTAGATATATGTGACTAGTGAACATATACAATTATATCAAATTAAAATTTTAGAATTTGCATTTTTTTAATATTTAATGAAGTGCAAGAAAAGCCCAAGAGTAATGATAAAAGTAAATTAATGTATATCTATGTAATGCATTTTAATACACATATTCTTTCTCTCATTCTCTCTCTCTCTCTGTTGACAACTTAATTGTTACCTGGCATATTTACATCTGAATTAGAATAGACCTGTGTTCTTTATGAGTAAACATTTTCTTACAATAAGATTCACTTTTAAGTCAATAGCAGACAATATAATACAAATAACGTTAATTTCGGAATCCAACTAATCAGAATTAAGTGGCATATCATATCAAACTAATCATAAGTAAAAATAATTGACAACACTAGAACGAAAATTCATTTCGGGTACCGTTTTATTAACAAAAATTTTAGAACGAAAATTTTATCTGACAAACGTTATTGTGAACAGACCAAATAGAAAATATAATGTAATGTGGAATAAAAACAACTTAAAGGGCATTCGATGAAACTCATACCAGCGCGCTGTACAAGAACGACAGGAATTGAATGCTATTACATACTCCTAAAAGGCATAAACAACTGTGCGACGAAGATGCAATCTTGTGCCTTCTTTATTTTTGTAAACCCCAGACGCAACATCTCCCTTCAACGTCTGGTCAGATACTGCCAGCCGAAGCGCGCTAGACTCTCGCTGTATTGGAACGACTCTATGTGTAGTTCCAGTTCTGTGACATTTAAAGAGCAATAGATAGTACTCTTCAGTTATTTATGGCTCTTTAAGCTTCAAATTAGAGACCCTCCTTTTGTGTTCACAAGAACGTAGAATTATTACGAGCATGTGATTGTAGTCCTAACACCTATCCAAAATTGACAGTATAATTTTGTTCATCTTATATCTCTAATCAAAACTCTATTTCAACTTTGAAATCACCTTAACGCTATACATTGTTGAATGTATGCACACGCTCTCTGCCGGCTGGTACAGTAATGCACTCGTGTTTGCTCTATGCTTGCGTTTAGGACATATTTTAACGTTTTTTTTATTGTGTGCATTTGTGTAGAACATTACATTTAATTTTTTTATTTATCAATTTGATTTTGGTAATATGTTTTGTCATTTGGTACTTACTTGAGCAAATTTAAAGAAAATAATTTTTTCATTACATTTTGGTAATCAAACTCGGGTGTTAAAATGTGCTCGATTAATTTCAAAGCCATGCCATTTCCGGTATTCCCAACCGACAACTTGCCGAAAGTAATCTCATTTACTTGGAGAATGTAGAACTTCGAAGTGACCGTAGGTACAAGCATGTGACTTATTAGGACGTTTAGCAAGAACGTAGCTAAACGGGGTTCATGGTCTAGAGTCGAAACAATAGTTAGTTTTAAAATGGGGACGACTTCACGTAAGTCCGTGTTAGAAGCTGTTACCACCAGTTCTTCCATGACCTAATTGGACAAATTACTTTAGAATAATTTAGGCACATTACAATCAGAAGAAGGAATAAAAAGAATAAACAAAAGAAGAAGAAGATAACCAAAAGAACTTACCTTTTTATGACAAGTCGCAAAAGCACATGGATATTTTAGGTAAAGACTCCACATTAGCGTCAAAAAAGACGTATTTGCTGATTTCTTTCTCCATTTTTTGTCTGTCTGGTCTGCTAAAGCATTGAAGGTGTCTATGAAAAGCTTGGAACCTTTTCCTCGGTTTGTGAACATCATTTTCTGTGCAAAAATATGGAGTGAAATATAGAGATGTTTTGAAAACATTTAAAACAATTAACTATTAATTATTTTTGTTACTTTCTTGTATATACCGGGTGGTCTCAGATTATGATGCACCCCTACAGCTTTTTTGTTTTTAGAGACAAAAAATATCTTATTTAAATAGAGAACCCCAACTTTTTTGTTGATCGGTTTGCTATATTAAAACTAGGGTTGTCTTTACTTTCCTTTATTGCTAACATGTATATTTGTCAACAAATTACAATGGAATTGTCTGGTGCAAGATACTCGCCTTGTGCAGCAAATGCTGACACTAGCGCGCTATCCGATACAGGTGGATATTACGTATGAATATCCAACCTTACAATATGCTTAATCTCCATGTTATTCCGAATACAATGAATTGTCATTTGTCAATTTTTAAAATGTCACTTTGACATTTTTTTCAATTTTATTTTTTAACACAGGAACTTCAAAATCGGTTTAAACTGTGCTTATAAGTTCCAATTATTGATATAAATTCACATCATCAACAAAAATTATCTGATTCAAAAAAGAATGCATTTTCCTTTTTCATTTCAACAAAAATCGATTTTTTAAAAATGGAAACCCCCCCGGCATACCAAGATATTTCTACGAACAAAATGATACCAAGATCATCTATCTTTAAACGTGGCAAAAAATTGAAACAAATTTAAATCAAAAGTTCAATGTGAATGAATACCAGTGACAATGGCAGACTAATGGTGTTTATATCACGTTTAGCATTGCCTATATACACAAGTTTTGATCGGGACTTTTAAGAAATCAATTTTTAAAAACAACAAAAAAATCAAAATTAAATTCCTTTGATGAATTAGTAGAAATAAAATTCTTGGTACTTTCCTGACAGTGTTTTTATTTTTTCGCCACTATTTCATGGCTTTTTCAGGCCTTTGTAGTCATTATTCACCTCTTGTTACGTTTATATTAACGTTGCAAAATGTTTTCGTTATACCTACTCTCTGAATTTGTTCTATCCTTTGTTTCAATGTTCTTTATAGTTTGACAAATTAAAACCATGGACAGACACGGGACATTAACAATTGTTATTATAGTACATTATAAAACTGGAACAAATTATAAAAATTGAGAAACCCATAATAATCGGAATAATTATACAAGAAATAAATCTGGCTTGGTTCTCCAGAAACGGTTGACTGTCGAAGTCGGGAAAATAAATTAGAGATTAAGTCCAAATCGGAAATTCGGAATAAAATAAAATGGGACTTAGTTCTCGGAAATGGTTTGACTACAGGAGTCAACTAATTAAAATTCGACTTACTCTTTCGACTCTCGGGACGTGACTCTCTTGTTTTGGTTAACATTCGGACACAGGAAAACTTTGTCCCCACTCTAGGACATGCGTAATATAATTAGAACACATTATGCTACAACTAATGGTCACGTGTACTTCCGGTTAGGGAGCATGAAGCGAAACGACTCGGAAATGAGCGGCAAATGCGAAAAATATTGAAGTACCAAAAGTACTTCGTTACAGAATATGTTACATGCACGGCATTAATCTGCCAGTGATATTCGTTTGCATTGAACTTTTGTTTTAAATTTTTTTCTATTTTTTGTCATGTTGAAAGGAAGATAATATTGATGAATATGGAGTTGAAAATAAAATTTCCAGTACTTTCTTGACTGTTTAATATTTCGTAAGGCTACCGGTTTCGCCGCTGAATTGCGGCTTCTTCAGGCCTTTGTAGTCAGAAAATAATATTGTTACCATTTTGTTCGTAGAAGAACAGTGTATTTAAATACCTTAGTGTGCCAGGAGATTTCCATTAAAAAAAACGATATTTGTTGAAATGAAAAAGGAAAATGCATTATTGTTTGACTCAGCTAATTTTTGGCAATGATATCAATAACTGGAACTTATAATCAATTATGTTAAAAACTAAAATTCATTGTATTCAAAATAACATGGAGATAAAGAATATCAACAAAAAAGTTGGGTTTCCCTATTTAAACGAGAGATTTTTTTGTCACTTCCGGTAAAACCGGAACATACAAATGCTCTTTAGTTTAAAAAATCCGTCTTGTTCTGTACGATAAATTGAAAAAAAAGTCATTGACATATTTCTAAAAACAAAAACAAACTATGGGGGTGTACCATAATCTGAGACCAACCGGTATGAGGCACTCAGAGCAATAGAGGCTTAAGTCACAAAATTTGAAAATTGAAATATGACTGCGAAATGAAAGTATATTATCGTATTTAAAGATTGTAGCACCATGCTATGCATGTTTTTTTCTGATTGGTGCACATTGATCTACGAGACCAAAAACGTGGTCAAAAGTTTTTTCTTGCGCGCTGCATTTATCATTTTTACCACTTTCCCTGCTCTGTAAAAAACGGCATTTCCAATCGTCCATAACTTTAGCATTTTTAATGGTTTTTCAAGTTTTATAAATGGGTTTTGCAGTTCAAGAGAAGGATATTTTAATGGTGTAAATGAGTTTTTATAAACTTTAATTGTTAGTACATTTTTCAGGCTTTGAATATAGGTACATTTTTTAATAGTTGATTTTATAGAAAAGAAACTTCTGGAAGGCAAAAGTTTCTGGTCCCAGAAGATCCCAGTCTGAAATCAATATTCGTTTATTCATTAATCCCTAAAGAACAAATTGAGAGTAAATATCTTTGCTCCAACTTGCACCTTTTTTTGTACAGCAAATTTGTTGATAATTTTTCATGCATTAATTAAAAAATCAGACATAATACATACATACAATAATACATAAAAATCTTTAAAACAAGTCATAATATGTTTCTGAATTGATTAATTACATTTTAGAATTTTGACCACGTTTTTAGTGTCATCAGGTAGATTGTTTGATACTATTGTAACCCTGCAAATTCAGAAGTTATTTAGGGGTTCCGGAACTTCTTTCTCGCCCTGTATAAAGAGAAAATAAAATTCGGTCTGCAGATTTTGATAAATCTATATGCTTTGAGCGCCCTTGAGTCTATTTTCATCATTTTTCTGTCAGACTGTATTTGTGTATACTGGGTGACTGCAAATTAAGTGCATAAAATTGAATGAACAATCCATCAAGACATCAAGAAAACAAATCTGTGATTATTTTTTAAAATTAAGAACATCAAATAATTAGCTATGTCCCAGTGTTTGTGAACCTCTAGCATAGTAGCATGTAAATTGTAAACGCGCCAAGCATGCTGTGACTTGTTTCGTTGCTCCTCGGCAATCGTCAAGTTGACTCATTAATCTAGCATGTTTTATCCCTGAACACAAAACGGCTAGGTAAAAAACTCAATGCATCTTACACACTTTTCTTTCCGTGAAAATCATGCGGATTCATATACGTCTAAAGGTGATTATTTTTAAAAACACTCTACTTTTCCCAAAACTTGACCACAAAATCTTGCCAGTGAAATGCAGTGTTTCTTCCTCATGCTGTAGTAACTATTCACTAAATAGCAAACGTGCGAGATAATCAGTTGGTGTTAAGCACTGCACTTTTGTAAAATGATAAGGATACAGCACAGTACAAACAGTAGCGCGACTTCGAGGTTTGCCAGAATGTGCGTAATTGCCTGCGCGGGATCCTCAAAATAAGGCCTATTACGACAAGTGTAGATCGAAGTAGATCGGTGATTTCCGCTATATATCATACGCGCTATTTGCCGAAGAATCACGAAGAATTGGAAAACAGAGTTAGGGAATTAAATGCTGCCCTGTTCTTACTAATTCCACCAAGGTTGCATGCGCGTGGGATCCTTGCGCGGTAAACTAAGATCAAAGGCGCCGACACCGAGTCGCGCTACTGTTTGTACTGTGGATACAGTCCTTCTTCGTTTAATGTTCGCCAAGCGATATACTGCGACACTCCGACAATTTGTGCAAAGTGTCGCATATTACTTGTGGGTTTTGGTGGCATAATTCAATTAATAATATTATTGCCTCTTCGGCTTATAAAATTCTGTCTGTTTTAGGTCGACTGAGATTCGCCCTCGTTGATTGAATGCCGTTATTCAGAACACGCTGATGAATTGCGGTAAACAGTCTAGGTTGCAAAATTCTTCTATTGGAAACGCTTCTGTATAAATTCCTTGTGTCTCAGTGACATTTCCATTTGCGGCTCCATACTCCATAAGCTTATCTGTCAGTTCGTTATTTGAATAATGCTCCATTGTAACAGTATCAACAATTACTTCTAACAATAACGACAAATAAGAACAAACACTAACAATATGAACATGCATCAGGAAACAGTAATAACAAACACTAAGATCTACAAAGAACACACGTGTAATATCTAAAATGGCTTCTCAGCTGGTACTGCGTGCCCGCATGGCTGACTGACTCGGCCAAGGTCTCTCGTACTGCAGTTGTTTTCAGTGTAGCCTGCACTGGTGCGCTATTTGACATTATGCAGTTGTTCCCAAAATGTGCATTTTTTCTTCCATATGAATGAATATTTTCTAATTCGGTATAGGTCAAAAATTTTCCTACATCGCATACATTTATCCCTTAAAATTCATGCTATTAATTCGCAGCCACCCAGTATATATGAGGCGTTCCGTGACAAAAATGCCCATATCCATTTGCAAACTAAATAGAGATATAACATTTTACTATACATATCCTTAGCAACAGGATCTATCTTCATTTATTTTACAAATGGATATAAGCACTTTTGCCGCGGAACGCCTCATATGTGTGTTGAAGGTACAATTAGGCTCTTTCCGACAACCTGAGTTGATAGTTCAAGAATCGGTTAATGTACCGCACAGGGTCGGCCCATTCTAAAATTTTCGTCGTCGTACGGTAGTTCTGTACACATGAATGTCTCGTTGCCTATATTTTGATCCTTAGCAGAACCTGTACCGTACACAAACCGATTTTTGAACTATCAACCCATGTTGTTGGAAAATAACTATTGTAAAAATAAAATAGTTGCTCATATAAAGATGCTAAAAGGAAATGTGTTTATAGGAATTTTGTTTATTGAATTTTTTGTTGTTTTTTGTATACTTCGTTTGTGCTGATATTTACGTGGGTTGTTTGATAAGTTTGGTAAAAATAGAATAAAACAACATATTTTTCGGAAAATTCTTTTGCATTTCTTCAGACAGACTCTTTTTAGCTCCACAGGCTGAAATCCGCAGGAGTGAAATTTTTTTTATTCCATTGAAAAAGTAGAAAGTCCCAAAGTCTGCAAATTTCACATCTACGGAAGTGATAACTTCCTCTTTGGACAAAAATTTCTTTCCCACGAGTAAAATTTTAAGAAATGAAACAGAGAAAAGTTAAAAGGAACCAGATAGGGAGAATAGGGTGCATAGGACACTATTTAAAATTTTAGATTTTGCATTTGGACTGTGGAGGTGTGACGCGGAGCGTTGATACGCTGGCATACGACTTTTCTGCGTACCAAACTCGCCTATTTCGTTCGTGGTTCTTCATAAAAATTATTCAAAAGTATATTTAGTAATACGCTCTTGTGATTATTTGATCCTTTGTAAATAATCAACAGACATGATATCTTAGGAGGTCCGAAGAACACTGGACATTACGCTCCTCGTCGAGAAAACACCATTCACCTATTTCATAAGGTCCTGACGACTGCTTCGACGACTATTTTGAATTGAGTATGTAGTGATGGATTCAAGTCTCGTCTATGACCACGAATTCATGTCAAAAGTTTTTTCGATTATGCGTAAGTATCGAGACACTTTTGTGAAATGTCTTTTCACCTGTATTTTTAATCGATAGTCAGAAATCACGGCAATTTTTGCACAATTTTTTTTCAACTTCAATTTACCATGTTGGATACTTTGAACTTTCTCTGTTGAAATGTCTACTGCCTATGCTAAGTCATACACGTTCATTCGGCTATCTTCAATGATGATATGATGGGTTTTTCAATCATTTCAACTGGACGTTCGAGGCACATTGTTCTTTTGTCGATGCCCGATCACGTTTGAAGAAATTAATCCAAAAATAAATGCTTTTCAATGCTAGTGCAGGGTCCCCAAAAACTTTGTCCAACTCGGTTTTAATCAGCACTGCCGTTTACATCTTCAAATTGAAACTTTAAATCTGTGCAAAATGTGTTTCTCCACATATTTACAATAACAGGGTTGTCCTCTCGACAAAAAAGTTAACTATTTAATGAATTTATCTAATTCTACGCTTCGTGAATATCATATTTGACGAGTGGAAATAAAGTAAAAAAAAATTATTAAAATTGTTATTGCAAAATAAAATAACTGCAAAATGCACTCTGTTTAAAGAATGGTCGAAGCGCATGCGTCAGCAGTACCAATCAAAACTGAATACATGTTCGTACATACATACTTGTCACCAACGACCTTGCCGCAGTGTTGTTAACAAACACGACTGGAGAACCACGGCCACAAGATGTATGGTTTTCCGCACATGGGCAATGTAATACAATGGATGCTGTCAGGGAAATTTAAAAATTCGTAAATTTTAATATATTTTTTTTTAAATAAGTTGGACGTACTTTTAAGAAAAAAATTGGTGGACAATCCTACTGCTGCCGCGATCATTTCCGATATCTGCCACAACTAAACGAAGTGTCGGATTTTTGTGAAATTTGGCATGAGGTGGTTTGAAGAATGTCCCTTTTTGATCATACTTTATAGTTCATTGTAGTGCCAACTCGCGGATATTTACCACACTTATCAAACAAACTAAGTAGTTTGTAACGTCAATTTTAATGGGCTGAAATCCTGTTTTGCTTTTTTTTAAATCTGTATTGGGGAATTAATTTTTGACATCTGACATGTGATGTATTTGTTCAGATATGCTTAGTTACATAACAAAAGTATACTTACAGCTACACAAACTTCCAATAAAGTTTGTTTTGAATGAACAATCCTAACAAAACTTTTCAAAGCGAATTCGAACACACTCTCGGAGCTTTCTTTGAACATCAGCATGACGTTCTTTATGTACCTGCTTCCAAACGATTTCCTTTTGTTTCGGCTCATCAAGGGGTGGGGGTGTGTGACTAGGAGATAAATTAAGCTTTCGATGTTCTCCCTATGTTCCCCAGTCAAAAGTTCATTGCATAGATTGAATGTGTAAAGTTCATAAAATTCAATCGAGAGGGAGTTGATTAAATCCACGAAGTGCTGCAATTAAATTTAATAAGTAAATTGTCTTTTGCTCGTCACTCATTTGAACTTACAATGCTGTCGTGGTACTGTGCCCCGAAGGAAATAAACAGCTTTAATAGCCACTTTGGATCAGGACTCTCCTGAATCATTTCCTTGATAAAATTCCTCAAGTTAACGTGCAGGCAAACGATGTGTTCATTTTTGTGGTTGATCGCTCGCTCAAATGATTTTAGGAAGACGTAGAGGGTTACAGTGATTGCTTCTTTTTTCTCCTCTCTGCCTGTCGATTTAGATTTTATAATGGCGTTTATACACCTGTAGGCATAGTATGTACTGGTTGCTTCAAATTCCGCTTAAAATAGAATGACAAAAGTTTGTATCAGAAAACGTCAAAAGATGATTTAAATTATTTAATTTCAAGAGTATATTTTAACGGCATTTAAAAAAATATATCAACTTACAAGGTGTGTCCTGATCGAACGATTTGTAAATAATATGGTTTTTGTGAACGGCTACATTGCTAATCAATATCAGAACATCCTCCATATCCTCCAAGAGGAGGGGTTTATATTGCAGTAACTGGCTGAAATCCCGGAAGACTTGGACAGGTATTTCATATGAATAATCTAGATGTTTTTTCAAGGCTGCAATTACGGTGCTTAAAACCTTCCTAATTTGAGGACTGGTTTTCCACCAGTTTTTAAACTGGCAGTTGCATACCAGGAAGAACAGGTCCGCTACATACCAAATAAATTTCTCTTGGGCATTCGATGGCTGTTTAACAAAGTGGTAAATTAGGGTGGTCACATATTTCATTTGTTCATCGCTTAAGGGTAAAGTGTCAACCCCTTCGAGAGAGGAGCAACAGTTTTTGAAAAATAACATAATTTCAAGCGGGAGGTGTATTTTATATTCGGTTTCTAGACGTTCGACCATAGTCTCGTCCAAGTAATCAATGTCTTCGTCACTTAAATTCCTCCACAAATGATTCATGAAATCGACATGATGTGGTTTCTGCATTTGGTCATTAAGTTTTTGTAAAAAAGTATAAGGTTCTATATTAAGAGTTTGTAATCCTCGAGTAGGAGATGCTGGATCCATGTTCAGTCTTGCTGAGAAAGTATTTTATAGTCTTATCAATCTTCAGGAGGTACAGACGCGGTTAAACACTTTGTATTCTAGCCAAAAAGACACAGACGAGAACAGAACGCGACATACAGGTGTGACTTGTAGTCAAGTTAGAACTCAACGATGTTTGTTTGTAAACAAAAACTCAACCACACACAACGTCAGTGACAGTTTAACCGGAAGTGCGCATGCGCTGCATTTCAAAGTTGTTCTGTTCTTCTTCTTGTTGTAGCTATCTCTTGGTTTTATTATCATTATTTTAGATATTTGAATTATTTTAAAATACATTGAAACTGGGCGTTGGGAAACCTTAACCCATTAAGAAAACAAAACAAACAAACAATTATCATTATTTTAGTCAGCTTATTTATAGTTGTAATGCATCATCCAATGTTTAAATAAAAACTTATCAATTAAAATGTATCTTACTCTGGTCACACTGCGGAGTAATCAAAACATTGGTAATTGCAAATATTTTTTCTAAATGACTAATAATAATGAATCAATTGGGTAGTTCAGCGTTTTTTTTACTTTGTCGCACAAAAAGTATAATGATGATGTGAAAAACGTTTTTGAGATTTTGATGAATCTCGACGTTTTGAATGATTCTGAGTCAATTGGACCCTTTTTTGTTTTTTTGTCTGTGAGCGTGTGCGTGTACGTGTGTGTATGTGTGTAAACACGATAACTCAAAAACGACTTGAGGTAAATCGATGAAATTTGGTATGTAGTGATTTTAGCTAAAAAGAAACCACGTATCAACTTTTGGGTTAATTTGAATAACCGGAAATGGCAGTTTACCTGAAACGGAAATGAAACTCTTTCAAGTAAAGTGCCCTTTTGCTTTAAGGAATTTGTTTCAAATTTTGTACCAGCTTTAGAAATAACGAAAAACTCACAGATATCAAATTTTAGGACAACTGCCCAACCGGAAGTGGTAGTTTACCTGAAGTGAAAATAAAGTGCCATTTTACTTCCAGGAAATTCTTTCAAATTTTGTAGTAGGGGAGACAGGGGCTGGTTGTTACAATTTTGAAACAAATTGTCATAATTTTCTATTTGTTCGATTATTTCATGTAGTTATAGGTTTATTTGAATAAATTAATGTTCAGGTTCCAAATTTAACAACAATGTTAGCTATCAGCCTATTAGAAGTGACATAAATAAACTGATTCTGGGAAGAGTGCAGTGTAACCGCGCCAGGGGTTGGTTGTTACACTACATATTATAACAAAATAAATATGGAGTGGTCTCCACTCGACTTTCTCGCAAGTTTCTAAGTTGCACTAGACATGATAAGACAAATTCACATTAGGATTCAGAACGAT